>PVLC010014893.1:0-38330 GCA_004027655.1 Graphiurus murinus
TGAGGAAGTTCTTTGGTCTAAAAGAAAAGTGGTATGAGATAGAAATTCAGATCTACAAGAAGGAATTGTGATCCCTGGAAATGAAAAATATTTGAGTGAACATAAAAGACTAATCTATAGTAAATTAGCTGTGAACAGATCCATTGATTGCGGGACATGGAAGTAGGATAAACTATAAATGGGGATGAGAAAACATTTGTAGCAATAGATGGATTTATTATCTCCATGGTGGTAGTGGTTCCACAGGTATGTAGGTAAATATCAAGCCTATCAATTATATACTCTGTATATGCAACTTACATTACATTAATTAGATCTCATAAAGTTGTAATAAATAAAATAGAGATAATTTTTGTGAAATATTTAGCATTGAGAAAACATGTTCTCATACACAACCAGAAAAACTCTTCTAATACAGGGCACTATAATATTCTACCGCCATGGCAACTTGGGAATGACCAAATGGGTTATTAACATTTAACATCTGGATTTCAAAATCTGGAGCAATTGTTGGAAAGCAGAAACTCCTACTACATGTTGCTAAATTCAATAGCAAATTTATTATTCTCACTTTTTATGAGCTCTTGGTGGTACTTGACAGGTTGATTATTCCTTTTTCTCTTGGATTCCGTATTTTACCTTTACTTCAGGGGCCACTTCTCCCTTGCTTCCTTGGCATTTGCCAACCTAATTTCTAAATGAGAAGGTGCCCTGGTTCTTGGACCACTTCTCTTTATCTAAACACACATCTTTGGTTGCTTAGATGATAGCTTAAAATATCATCCAAATATTGATAGCTGACAATTTATACGTGCACCGTCGATCTCAGCCTTGAATGCCAGTCCTATATATTCAAATAATTTGTTTCTCTCTTATTTGTTTATCTAATAGATATCTAAAGAAAAATTTGGGGTGTGGTACTGGGGATTGAGCCCAGAGGTAGAACACCTCTGGGCTATACCCCATCCCTATTTTATTTTTGAAAAATAGGGTCTTACTAAGTTGCTGAGAGTCTTGCTGAGTTGCTGAGGCTGGCCTTGAACCTAGACTTCCTATCTCATCCTCCCAAGTACTAGGAATACAGGTGTGCACCACCATGCCAGGCTAAAATTTTAAATTTAGCATGGCCCCCAATAAAATTCCTAATATCCCTCCCAATTCTGAACTGCTTGACTTGATTCCCCTCCTTTTAGTTAGTGGTAACTCCGTCCTTCCAGTTGTTTTCATCACATAACATGATCACATATCTGATGTCAGGAAATCCTGTTGGTGCTACTCTTGAACATATCTTTCATCCAATAGCTCACCACCTCTATCCCTAGCATCATCACCTGTCACCTTGATTTATTGTTCCAACAGGTTCCTTTCTAGCATTCCTATTTCCACCATAGGCCTTCCGACCTATCATTAATGCACACAAGATAAAAATATACATGATCTACCTGATTTTTCTGACATAGTCTTTTTCTATTTTTCCACTTGCCCAAAGTCCATTCCAGTCTCACTGGCTGACTGTTTCTGAAATATACCAAGAACATTTATTTTGGAGGATTTGCTCTTCCTTCAGATATCAGTGTGACTTACTCCCTCATGTCCTTCTATAATCAAATCTTCTCAGTCAAGCCTTTTCTGCTGTCTCTCCGTAAAGTTGGAGCCAGATTCTGAGTACTTACAATCCTTAAGTACCCTCTCCTCTACTCTCATTTTGTTCTGTCTAAAGCACTTATCACCCTCATATATATTTTCAATTTACAGCTTTTTTTTAGTCCCCCCTGGAATGTAAACGCATTATTGATATATATTTTTTCTATTTTATTAACCACTATAGCCTAAGTGCCTTGAAAAGTAACTCCTTGTACACACTCAATACATAAGTTTGGATGAATGCATGAAGGAATGAATAATGCTATTGCAAAAAGAAAATGCAGTAATATTGCTTTCAATTCTTAATAAAGTACCATGAAGGTACCTATAAATAGGCTTATATTTAATTCTCATACCATTGCAAAATTATTTGATATCATATTATTTTTTAAGGTTTGAGGATGCCATTTGTGTGATTATTAGTTTTAAATTCTGGATAAAGATGGAGTGAAGCACCACTGCTGAGTTCAACATTTACCAAAAAGTGATAGTTTCCTAATGGAATCACCATTGGTCCTCAGACCATGGGGATGTGAGTGACTTTTGCTCTAATAAAACAACAGAGCACTCCCTTGGCTACTCATTGATGATACTGTTTTCCCCCTTATTTTGAACTTGACATATAAATTAAAATGTAGCTCAAGAATATTTTGTCCATGAGTACAGTAAGACAGAAAACAGACAGACAGCTAACAGCCAAGGGAGGTATCTTTGCTTCACAGACTTTATTTTCTTACCCTCAAGACTTTATTTGTAGGTGTAGTTTCAATTCTGTTGAATAAAAATCCTTTACAAACAGAAGCATGTGTCCATGGTCCACAGATTGCTCTACAGCTTTACACTGTCAAAGCTATTCGTATATCTTCTCATGGACCTTGTTCCAAGTATTGCAGTTGACTAAGGGGGCTGGAGGTTGTCTTCTATTCTAGAACTTAAATACAAAGGCATATTTTTAGTAGTGTGCATAAGAGACTTCATGATGATACTTGCTGGGGGCATAACAGGCAAAATAACGTTAGTAATTTCCCTCTTTCCTTCTAGGACAAGCTTAGTCAACATTTATCAGGTTGGCTTTAAAATGTCCACTATACCTGAGAGTTTCCATGCTCAAAGAGTAAACTCTTGTATTTTTGACATTTTTAAAAGTTTATTTGCTCCTTATTTCAATATATCTGACTTTTATCATCAAAATTTTTTTATCAATGTAGGTTGCGTTAATTTATCTGTTCTACTTGAATACATGTATATGAACATATACATTTTTTTGGTACTGGGGATGGAACTCAGGCATTTCACCTCTGAGCTATACCCCAAGCCCTATATTTATTTTTTATTTTGAAACAGGGTCTCACTAAGCTACTTGCTGAGGCTGTCCTCGAACCTGTGATACTCCTGTCTCAGCCTCCCAAGAACTGAAATTATGGTATTTTTCTTTTCTAAAGAAAGAATTTTATATATATTTTACTAGTATTAAAACTTACTTTTCTTCTGAGAATAAGCTTGTATCTCTGAAGATAATTAAGAAAATTGAACCTAAAAATGTCATATGCAATACTTTGCGTGTTGCCCTGTATTGGCCCCATTGTCTTCTCTAATATTTTCTTTCAGGAACCCTAGTTCATCGGTAAAGGTGTTGGGGTCCTACATAGTTTTTGAAAAGTTCCCCAGAGATATAGACTATTCCTAGCTCTCTGCTGAGGATTTCCCACATGTGAACAGAATTCTCAAGAATAGTTACTAGGTCACTTGACTCCCGAGTACTTATTGATATCAGGATTGCTTGCTGTTTTTTTGTTGTTGTTGCTATTGTTGTTATTTTGTTTTTTTCCTGCTTGAACCAATCTCACAGATTGAACACAACCTTAGAAATTAGCACAGAGAATATTCTTCTTTCCTTCATATACTATCTTTACCACCAAACTCTGTCATCCTCTCCAGAACTCTCTTTAGTAGTTGAGCCAGTCTTTCCAATTTTCCTCTTGCCTTGGTCAGTTCTTTTTCCTCCACATTCCTCCTTTTGTTGCTAGGCTACAAAATTCAAGGTGCTTCCTTCAGTGCAGTAATAGGAAGTGTCCATGTGCATTGTTCTACTCCTCAGTTCAACCCAGAGACACACCATGCTTTCTTGGAGTTTCTGCTGCAACCCTTCTTCATAGATCCCCTAGTTGGCTTCTCTTCCTGTGTTTACTCCATATGTTAATGGTCTCTGAGTTCTGCCTTTGCTCTCTTTTCATTATTTGCACATATTTCTCTTATTTTAATTATACCATTAATTCCAAATATTCACTCTGAGCCTAGATGTCTCTCCTGTGGTTCACATGTACTTATCCCATTATAGACATCTATACACATCTCTGCCTGACTCTCCAGGCCACCAGGAAGCTCCTTGAATCCAACACTATTTCACCTTCCTGTGCCTTGTGCAGGCTGGCATCTCTGCCACAAATGCTTCCCTCCATTTTTTTCAATACACAATTCATAGTCCATCACTTTGCAAAAACTTCCCTGAAGCTCAACATTTCACCCTCTATATTAAGGCTGGCCAAGAATGCTGTTGAGAATGAGTAGTTTTAAGACATCATGGAACAAGAAAACATTCTTGCATAACAAATAGAAATTGAGTGCATATGGCTTTGGCATATATGACTATAATAAATGCCAAAGTAAAGATAATTTTGCTGATATTTCAATGTTATTTTGAGCAATAAATATTAGATTTTAGCAACGAATCAAGTGATTAATAAAATACTGAATTGAATTGTAGGGAATTGAAGGACTAATAACCCAAGCAGATACCAATATTTTTTAAAACACAGCCAAGTGTGATGACAAATACCTGTAATTCCAGTACCTGGGAGGCTGAGAGGAGGAGCTCAGGTTCAAGGCCAGCCTTAAAAACTTATTGAGACCCTCAGTAACTAAGTGAGACCCTGTTTAAAAGTAAATACATTGAAAGGGCTGGGGCTGTAGTTCTAAGATAGAATATCCCTAAGTTCAATTCCCAGTACTCTAAAAGAAATCAACAGATATTTTTACACTACAACTTTTGAGTTTATAAGGATTACTTTTATTCTTTATGGTAAGTTATGAAAATATGTGTTCTCCAGAAATATAAAAACAGTAATATATAGGAAGAAATTTGGAAAAGGAGATTTATTACAGAAACTGACTTGCGTGGTTTTGGAGAGCAAGAGTTTTCATGGCATGCCATCTGTAAGCTGGAGAAACATTGAAAAGTCAATGGTGTAATTAGTCTGAATCTGAAGAACAGAGAAGGATCATGGTTGCTGATAGTAATTCAGTTTGAGGATGAAGGTCTGAGAAGAGGGGTGGAGATAAATGGTATAAGTTTGTTGGCATAAGATCCAATTTCAAAGGCCAGGGATCAAGAAGTCTGGTGTCCAAAGACAGGAGAATGGATGGCCCAACTCAAGAAAAGAGAGAGTTTACCTTTCCCTCCACTTTTTAATTCCATAAATGCCTTCTGTAAAGTAGATGATGCACACCCACACAGGGAGGGTGTATTTTCTTTACTCAGTCTTACAATTCAAATACCAATCCCTTCCAGAAACACACAATCATGAACAAAACCAGAAATAATATTTTACCAGGTATCTTGGCATCCTTTTTCCTAGTTAAATTGGCTCATAAAATTATCCCTCACATTATGCATTTATTAGAAGGAAGAACAAAATATTAATTTACATTATATACTACTAACAAGATATCTACACATAAGATAAGTTTCAAACAAAAGTTTACAAAGTGTAAAAATATTTAATCATATTCCTTGTGATATTTAAGATAGCAATGAATTTGGTTTGGCCAATCAATCCTATTTATCAAAGTTATACTTTCATATTCACTTTTATTAGCACTGAATATTATGTTATTAGCTGGTAAGACATAACATATCATCCTATTACCGATGGAAACCTGGAATACAATAATAACTGAGGACAAAAGTAATGATATGATACAATGTAATGGCAAAAGACAGGTCTAGGTTTGATGCTTTCTTTGCAATGACAGCAGTTGGGTGCCAAGGTTTTAATAATAATGCAGTTGTTTATGATTTCATAGTAATGTCTATGAATATACATATTTGCAACAAACATGTATGAAATAAAATAAATCCTAGCTGTCAGGAAAATATGGTAAAATAAGTCAGACTTGAGAATTAGGAAACCCAGATGCCAATCAACTTGGTTACTGAATAATATGCATTGGTAAGTAATTAGGATCATTTTAGTCTCAGTTTCTCCATCTGTAAAGATTAATGGACTATAATGTTAGGTCACTTCTACTTCTGAAATTCTTTTACTTTAAGACAACATCAGCTTGAACCAATATATGAAGCAGGAAAGTGGAAAAGCCAATTTTAGGTGGTTTTCTGAAACTGTCTGTCCATTTCCTCTTGCATTTTCTATCATCTTCTGAGAGATTAGTAGTACTGTAACATCATGAGACTAAAAGGAAGGAGGAATTCAAGGGAGAGCCCTATGCCCTACATGGTCTTTCTTTTTTCTTTTTTTTTTTTTTTCAGTCTCAGAATATCAAGGTCATATGTTTTCTCTCATATGTGGAAGCTAGAGAGAAAAGTGGAAACAAAAGAGATTTCATGATAATAAGGAGTGAGACCAGTGGAATAGAGAAGGAGGAGAGGCAGGAGAAAAGAAGACATCAGTAAAGATATAATGATTTTTTAAGTACTTGGAGTTTCAAGGTTGAATAATGTTCGATTGGGCATGTTGTGTAGAAAGTTACTAGCTCTGCCATAGGAGAGAAGATGAGTAGACTCCAGCCACCCTGTCTCCTTCTCCATCAGGGCATGCTATAGATGACCATAGGTCTGACACCATAAACAGCTGCTTCTTTCAAAACCCAGGTGACTTGGTTAGCAAGCTGATGTTTCTCAATTCTTAGTCCACCCTTGCTGATTCTGTTTTGTGATATCAAATTTGAGGACTTTAAGTTTTTCCTTTGCTAGTAGGTTTCCTACAAGGTTCCACTAATAGGGAGTGCTAGATAGAGAATGAAAGGTTGGAGCAGGGGTAAAGAGACTTCTTTTTCTTTCTCCTATTTTCTTGCTATTACTATCAGTTTTCCTTCACAATGTTCTTTATTCTAGCAGCAGCAGCAGTTGAGTCCACCTCTGAGTTCTTTGAGTCATCTCAGAACTAGACCTATAGTGCTTCCCAAACTATTAACATTCATGACTAACAGATTGAAATGTCTTCATATTTCATCCCTTAAAACCTATTTAATCACCATAATTCAGTAGCAAAGAAGGAAGCACTAATTTTACTAGGGGAAAAGATAAAGGTACAAGAACATAAAAGTTTGTCTAAGGTTTCATACTAACTCAGCTGAAGAGAGAAATTTAACTCAATTTCTGGATCTTAGGTCAGTCTAGATCAAATTGTTTCAAAAGGCTAATTCTTAAAAATTTTATAATAAAAGTCAGGGAAGTATTTTTCAAGGTTTCTGGATAATGTGGGAACAAATTTCAGCATATATTTTCATAACATTAATTTGCATGTGTATGTTACTATATAATTAACAATGTATTTTCACAAACTTAATTCCATTGACTTCATCTAACAATCATTTTAGGTTGTTGACATTGTAGAGTTTTAGTTGCATTTTATAGATAAGAAAATTGAGATTACAAAAGGTTATAGTGACTTACTCAAGATCTTCTGCCTAATAAGTAGATAGTTGAAAACCCATTTAAAAGCAGGTAGATAGTTCTGTCTACCTCAAGTCTAAATATCTCTCCATTATACTATACTGTCTAGTTAATATATATATATATATATATACATATATATTCATGCTGATAATGTTAGTATAACTAATTTAATCATCTTTATGAAAAAGAATACTCATCAAAATTTGCATAAATCATCAAACTTCTATATTTAACTTATTTTACAACCAGTAATATTTTAAATTACCAAAGTCAGAAATACATCAACTGAATTCAAATAGCTATAATGGAAAATAAAGAAAAAAGTTACTTTGCTACTCTAAGAAATTATTACTAAGCAAAATAAATAATGAGAGTAAACCAAGTCTTAACAGTTCCTTTTAAAGAATACCCTTACTTTGCCTGGACAGTGTGTTATTAGCATCTGAATGAAAATCAGAATTTTGCTCTAAGCAGCAGATTCAAAGTTAATGTGCAAAGGATACTGCCTCTTTGTAATTCATTCAATAATACAATACTTTATTGAATAAAGAGAGCCATTTAGACTACATATTGAGCAATTGTTCATCTGCAAAATGTCAGAATGCCAAAAAAGCAAAGGAGCAAGTTACAAAGGATTCCTGGTTTCTTGGATAAGACCTTAAAGCAATATGATATTATTCAGATTAATAGTTATATATTAATAGCAATGGCAAAGTCATACTGTTCCCATTCAATACTGAAAACTAAATCCAGAAGGCATCTAAGTTTATATTTTCAGGACTTCAGTATGACTGTTTAAAAGTAGATTCAAGTTATTGTCTATGATAAGAAATAATATCAGGAGGAAAATATTATTATTTTAAACTATGTTGATAGTTTACATAAACAAAATTAACAATCAAAATCTCTGGCAGGTAAGTACATTCAAGAGTATGAATTAACATGGTATATTTCAACTATTGCAGTTGATCTTGTAATGCAAAGACAATGTGCACTATGCATGAGATTCCCAGCCCTGAATGAATTCAGGGTCTTAAGTGGCTCCAGGTCCTCCCTTTGGAGTCTTTGCTACTGAATGTCCAAGCCACCATCACTGTATTTCCTCTATTTCTTTCCACTAGCACATTACAGTATGCTGGTGCCCAACCCAGAATGGGAAGCTTCCCTACCAGCACTCAAATCAGGAAAATGACTGTGAGAATTGTACCTCTTCCTGCTCTCTGCAGGCCTTACTGATTTTAAGACCTCTGCTAACTGCTAAATGAAAGGCAGATTCTCTTCTCCAACTTATATGGGAGGAAGACACTGCCGGGGAAACTCAGGAAATCTCCCATAAGACTCTAACAAATCTGTCTATGGACTTTACCTTGCAAGATGAAGATAGTCTGGTGCAGATGTGAGTGGGAGTAGGTGGTGGAGTGCTGCTCTGGGTTCCCTGAACTGGTTTAAGAGAATTACACTGGACAGTCTAGAAAAGCCAGAGCTTATAGTTGCTTTTCCTGAGTCTTTGTCTAGATTTTGGACAGAGCTTTGCTGACATTTTGTGCAGAGGGCTCCCTCCAAATCCTGAGAGGGATTCCTTAGGGTTCAGAAAATTATACCCCAAAGACTGGAAACTTTGATCTGCTGAGAGATCTTAGGAGCTGTCTCAGATTCTAGGTCCCTCTGACCTTCTCTTCTTCCCCTCTCTCAAAGCAGGGACAGGCTTTCCACAAAGTTCCTTTGTATACCTAACTAGATCCACCAAAAGAAGGACACCATGGCCTTCAGTCTTCTTCCTGAAATGATGTTAAGAAGAGAAGACTGAATTCATACCTTACAAAGAAAATCTGAAGTCTGTCAAGGCACCTGGACTGTTGTCGCACACAATTTTTCCTTGTTCAGTTCATTCAGTGTTCCAAAGAGAATACTTTGCAAACTGTTGTGTGTTCTGTGGGCCAAACAAACTTTGTCCCAGGCCATTGTATGTTCTCCAAGCCTATAAAATGCCCCCCAAAATAATTTACTACACTACTAAAAACTGCTTTCACCCCACTTCTCTGTCCCTTATAGAGGGTACTTAAGCTTCAACTCACTGATCTTTTGTTTGAGTCTCATGGGTATATGGCTCTGATGTTTTTCTTTGTGAATAAGTTTGGATGTGTTTTCTCCTGTTTAATCTCTGTATTCCCTCAAAACTTCAGAGAATGAAGGGAAGGTTTTTCTTTTACTCCTACAGCTTCAAAAGTTTAGCTATTGGAAGTGCAGGTGGAATAGTCCCTCTCTATATACATATTCTCCAAAATGTAGGACATTTTGAAAAATAAAGTGATAAACTGGCCTAATTAGGGCTGTAAGAAAAGATGTTAGAAGAAAGCAATTTTAGGAGTGTCACAAAGAAATCAATGAGAGAGAGCTACCATTTTTAAGTTGCTCACCTCACACCAAACTCTAGGATTGGCTTTGCCCAACTCTGCCCCCAGGTGCCCGTCTTCTAATGTTAAAACCAAGCTATCCTTTCGATTATACACAATGATCAAAGACCTAGGCCTGAGAACAAAGTGCATGATGCCAATTGCTTAGGGGAGTGTGTGGTCACATTAGGAAGTGAGCAGGGATTTGAAAGTGGGGAGCGCTTTCTTAATCGCTGAGGTTACACACAAAGCATTCAGATGTAGATCAACCAGCACACCCCTAGCATACCTACTCTCACTATCCTAACCAAATCCTTCCTTTACTGTTGTAGATTTTTTTTCCTCTTATTGGGTTCTTGTAAGTGAAATTAAAAGTCAATAAGCTATAGAAAGGTGAGTATAGGAGTATATTTATTTTAAGCCAAAGGACAATAGGAGATAAAAGCTCTGCTACATACACACACATACATACACACACACACACACACACACACACACACACACGGAAGGGGTCCCTGATAGAAAGTAATCATAAAAGTTCTTGGTAGTTGACCTTTTATCCCTTCTTGCAATTTCCCATATGCTCTTTAGTGATTGGTTAGAATTGGGTCTTAGGGACCCAATGCCTTTTTTCCAGTTTCGATCCTTAATTTGAATCTTTTAAAGGTCATTGGGGTCTTCTAATCTTCCAGTAGCATGTGTCTACTTTGCCCATTCTTGCTCCTTTGATCATTCTCCCAGTTTAAGTTTTGTAATAAATTGCACTGTTATCCTTGTATCTATTAACCTTCTCTATTTCTGTTCTTTATATACATGGGTTTTTTTAATATTTTCCTGTCCCTAGGTCCTCTGCCCTACCTCACAAGAATGAGGAATCTGCTGCACCAAGGTTCAGCAACTTCATGTTTACCTCCCTGACTGGATCACTGGGTTAGAGTTTTCCTTCCCAAAGGTAATTTTTTTTAATCAAGTGAGGGATTTTAAGACGGATATGAACTGTTTCTTGTTAACAGGTTCAGAGTTCCTAGGGACTATGGGTTTAGAGAATCTCTGATAAGATCCCAACAGCTAAGCTAGGATAGGAGAGGGGAAAGCATGTAAAAATAAATTCTTAGAACTCAGGTAGTCTACAACAACAGCAACAATGGTGAAAATCTCTACTCTCATTATTCCTCAAGTTTTTATTCTTTTCCAGGCCTAGTGCCAAGAACTTTATGTGCATTTTTTATATCATTTAATCTTCATAACTCCGAAGGAAGATTCTTTTTTATCTCCATTCCATAGATGCACAAACAGTGGCAGAAACTCTTCAAAGTCACCTAAACAGCAGGTCGCAGCACTGAGGCCTGGACTCAGTTCTCTGTAGCCAATACTCACACCCTGAGCTTCTACTCCACTTCTTACTGCCTTCCCCAGGAGAGATTCAAGACAAGAGAGGAGAGGAAATGTTGCTGAGGAGAAAGTTAAAGTCATAAGTTAAGGCAGCTAACAGGGATTTTCACAGTTGAACTTGTAGCAATGTTGATGAATAGGGATGGAAAGAAGAGAGAGCTGAATATAAAAGATGTGGGTCTGGGGAGAATACACGATTTGGGTAAAGCATAGTGTTGAGGGAGGAAACAGATTCCATTGAAGCCAAGCCCAGTTTGTGTACCCACGGTGGGCTGTTAGAAGCTGCCACAGTAACTAGACATTATGAAGCAATATTCCCAATTACTCAAAGTTATAAACAAAATTGTTACTTCCAGAAGACTCAGCTCAGAAAGCAATATTTCTAAGTCCTTCAGAAACTGATTTGCAAATAATTGTCCCAAGATGTCTTTATGAAAAACAGTTTGATTTTTCCCACTTGTGGTTTATAAATGTGCAGGTTGTTAAAATTTTCCATGACTCATTGCTCAAGTTCTTTAACTAATATTCTTTTAAAAAAATTAAACTCTACCACCTCCTTTTTTTGCTTTTTGTTTTTGTCATTAATGAGAGCAACATCCTATTTAGTGGAAATATTATGATCTACATACCATTAAAGGATAAAGTCCCTGCCTTTTTTGTTTGCTTGTTTGTTTGCTTGCAATTTTGAAATCTTATAGATGCCTAATGACTTCTTAAATATATTATTTATTTTAGCTTTACTTATTATAGCTTGGAGATTTATTTTTTATCATTCTCAATTATTCTTGTCACCATAGCTTTTGAAAGGAATTGCCATTTTTCTTATTTCAATCATCCTTTCACGTCAACTACCTTTTGGGGGTGGATTCTGGAAGATTGCAACTACTAATACCTGGAGTTTTCAAACATTAAAAAAATCTATATCAAAAGCTATAGGTATTTCAGGATTAATTTTATCCTTTTTCTCCAATGACCTCTTGGCCTAAGGCCCTCAGGCTATGCATTGTGATGAAGTTCAGAGGACAGGCAGCTACAAGTACCATGTTCAGACGTGATTCGCTCAGGGCAGAAGGTAACATTTACTCTAGGTATTAATGGTCACAATTCACAAAAGCAAAAAATTGTTCTACTTTATCTCTCCTTAGATATAACACACAGACACAAAATGACTGGCAAAAGTAGCCACTTTCTAATAACAGCTTCCAGAGGTCATGGGGAGATGAAATTGTCACTGTGATGTGCATGCTGTGGGGACCAGGTCACTCTCAAAGAGACCTGTGTTTCTTCTTAGTATTACGATGGAAAAACTACTAGCCACCCGCATTCCAATTGAAAGCTTCTCCAGAAAATAATAATAATAATGATAGTATTTCTCTGGGACTCTGAGTAAACAATAAAATGATGTTACAATCTTATACATTCTAGAACAATACATAACCAGAGTAGTGTATTTGGACTACTGCTACCAGTGCAATTTAAATTTTCTCTGGTATTGCATTTACAGAATTAACTGAGGTGTAATTAAGGTGATTTTCTATTTGCGCTTTTTCTTTGTGCACAAGAATATCAGGGAAAAGAAAATGCAACAGCAGTCACATCCAAGGAGTTCCAGGCCTGATCTCCTGAATATTTTTGTGTGTAAGAAGCTTGGGTCCAGTCTAAGAAATTGTGACAGTTGTCCGCAAAGTTCTATTTGAACCAGCCACGCACCACTATTTGCACAACCAGCTGCCCAGCATCAAAGGAAAATATGATTTATTGTAAAACTACTTCGTTTCATGGAGCTATAAGAATGATACTTGAGTTGTCATTTGGTTATGAGACTCATACTGGAAAGGGAGGGGGCTGAAGGCAATGAAACCTACCCAGCAAGGTTCAGGCCTTTCTAAACATCTGGACAAGAGAAAGTACAAGTGACTAATATGGTTAAGGCAATAGACATACCATTATGGAATATAGAGCTTATTCTAGGAATAAAATTTGGAAGATAGGAAGAAAAAACATCTTCTGGGCCCACAGTTGTTCAAAAGAAAATCACACAAATAGAGAAGTAAAGGGTAGAGTGTAAAAGGATGCAGAAATCCCAAGGCCAAGTTCTGGAGGAGAGTTCTATACACTGTTTCACCAGTTTTTTTCCCCAAGGGCACACATTACTTTTTTCCATCCTGTTTTCTAATTTAAACCTGCTAAGGAATTGGAATTCACTCAAAATCAAAAGTAACATAATAACCTAAGGAGTCTTCTATTCACGCACACATACACTCAATATATAGCATTTGTATATATGAAGCTATAAGCTAAAACAATAAAACTCTTATGGTAGAAGCTACAGAAATAAAACTTTATGGTAGTTTTGGTATTAAAAAGAAATAACAGAATTATTGTGTAGGTAATGGTGGAGGCTGGGAAGAGAGAGGAGCGGCACTGAAATCACATTAGATTACCCCTATCTTTTGGAAAGTACTTTTAGAAAAAAAGCTTATTTCAATTTTGACTCTTCTTTCTTCAATTACAAAGCACCTGTCTCTATGTCTACTTTTATTCCTGACTTACAAAATCTATGAAGACAAGTAAATGAATCTGTGATGCTCCCTGTATCTCCAACAATTAGAAGATGATCAGAATCTAAAAGAGATTATAACTATTACTTAACCCTTTAAAAATGAAATATTTTAGAGAAATTGAGAACTGCATAAATAATATGCACATATGCCTTACTTGCCATCAAGAATTAAAAATTTTAACATGATCATTATATTTATTTAAAAATACAATATTATGCATACAAATATAAGAACACAAACAGAATTAAAACAGGTCATAGTAAAATGTTATTGAGTAAATGAATGAGTGACCAGATTACATTTTCAGCCAAAAAATTATGATTGGAAATAATAAGAAAGTCCAGTGAGGACTAAATGACATCATGCCTCTGTAATTTGATTGTTTTGTTTTTACTGTAGTGTCCCAGGGTCTAGTGTTTGACCACTTCCCATTATGTAGATTGGTCACAGTAGAAGGGAAGAAAGCAAAAAGCATTTGGGAAAACAATGTGACAGATCAAAAATTGGAACAAGAGCTAAGGAGATCCCACTGGCTTTATTCATATGTGAACCATCTTTAACCTCCCTTTACCTGGCAAAATACCATAGTGCTCATTCATCCAGCAGGAGATCAAATTCTACGTAACTACATTATGTCTATGTGTAGATCTAGAGACCCAGAGTCTGTGCTCACAGCAACATTTATGCCACCATGATGAGCTGTCTGCATAAATTCATTTCTGAAATACAAAACCATGACTCAACATGACATTGAATAAGAGTGCCTACAAGAAAAAAGAAAAAAATAATTTAGACCCATTGAAGAAAATAACACTATTGACTCACATTTGAGGATCTTGTTTTCTCTGATTCAAATTGAATATGGCACTAAAAGTCAGGAACACAAGCCCAGTTGCCTCAGGAGTCCTAATGACCTGGCTTCTTTGTCTCAATTCCCATTTCCTCTTTGCAAAGACAAGTTAGCTACTGGTAACTTCCATTTGTATTCCCTCTGGTTTGAAACACTTCAAAAGCTGTGGGTTTTAGAAACTTCAGTGTTAATTCTGACATTCACCACAACATTTTGCAGACTCACAACTGAATGAGACTGACTCTGAATTACCCACTTCATCTTTATTTGAGCTCATGTGCTCATGATATTTTTCTAGTTCAGGGAAGATCTTAAGCAGCAACTCTGATGCAAACAGTGGCTCTGCTCAGGCAGATGCAGCACAGCTCTGGAGATGAGTACTGCCTGGCCGTCAGCAGTTCACCCTGCCATGGAAAGAAGTCAGGAGGATCCTGCTTTCCTCTGTGGGAGCAGACGAGCTTTTTCCTGGGGGGCTTCTAGAGGAGTTTTAGCTTTCAGCAAACCTCAGACACACAGAGGAAAATACTGGAGCTACCTGATCTCTGGGCTCTTGTCTTAGGGAATGGATTTTGCCTTCAGCGGTCCTTGGCTATGTTTCGTCAAAGAAGCTAAAATAGAACCAAAAATAGTCTCTTTGCTACTCTTTGTACTTGGAAGAAATGATGGTAACTGACGAGGCTGATGAGATCCAGTGAACCCAAGAATATGCCCAGATACAACTGAACTTTTCAAGTAGCATCTTCCATATCTGTGTGGAGGAAGTATGGACTTAATATTAGTGTAGGAGCTTTGGTAATACGCCATTTCCTTGTTCAAACCCATAGCATCATTTTTCTATCTTAATTAGATCCTATAGTGACTTAAAACTCCGGATACTCTATGTAATTTGTACAGAAACTACACAGAGCAGTTTCTGATTTCATAGCCTACAGAATCATCAAGTACAGATTGGGTGAACTCAGAGAACTGCCTATGGGAGGAGGACCCGGCTTTGAGAGTAACATCTCAGCTGGTCCTTAGGTTCCTGATGAGAGTGTTAAATCTGACATGGGACACAAGCCCAAATTTATTTAAAAAGAAAACTTTGTAGATTGTATATAACTTTAGGTATGTAGTTATTTTTAATAAAATAGAAAATGATAGCACTTCTATTAATGATGATGGTGATGATCATTTACTCAGATTGCTTTGTGCTCTCTACTAGATTATCTCAATTAATCTGCCCAACACACCTATGAAGTCATTTCTCGTATTATCCTGCCTATTTTACAGATGAAGAAACCAAAGTGTAGAGATTTGTCCAAGCTCACCCAGCAAGTAAATGGTGGATCTTAGAGTTAAAAATGATCTCAGCAATCATCAGGTTTAGGAGTCAGCAACTGTTTTCTCTAAAGGGGAAGAACATAAATATTCCAGACTTTGTGACAGGTGTGGTGGCATGCACCTATAGCTGCAGATACTCAGGAGACTGAAATCAGAGGATCACTTGAGCCCGTAAGTTTGAGACCAGCCTGGACAACACAGTAAAACCTCAAAAAAGTAAAATAATTATATAAAAATAAATAAATATTTCAGGATTTGTGTTGCAGCTTCTCAATTCTGCTCTTGTGGAGTGAAAAAGCAGCCATAGGCAATCTGTAAACAAAGAGAGCAGTTGTACTGCAATATTTACAGTGGTGGTGGTTTGGGTTGACCTACAGGCCATAGTTTATTGACCCCTCTACTGGTTAACGTCATTT
This sequence comes from Graphiurus murinus, assembly GCA_004027655.1. Classification (NCBI taxonomy): domain Eukaryota; kingdom Metazoa; phylum Chordata; class Mammalia; order Rodentia; family Gliridae; genus Graphiurus; species Graphiurus murinus. The sequence continues at coordinate 16,278 of PVLC010014893.1, forward strand.
GTTTTACACATGAGGAAACTCATTTGTAAGGCCCAGAAAAAAGTGAGGGTATTTATACTGCTCTACAGTCTCAGAAACAGGAGGAAAGTCCCCTGGGTCTCAGTCCTGTGATCTTTTACTTATACCAATTTCAAGAGGGTCCACCAATAATACGATAATTTTAATATCCTATAATAAAACAAATGCAAATTTCACTTAAAACTATGATAGTGTCTTGTAGATCTTTATATTCAATAAAGGTTAATTTTGAGCTAAAACTTTTCTGCTTTACCTGGTCTGAATTGATGTGGTGCATTCAGCTCTAATACTAAGCAGAAAACTCCAAAACACATCTCATTAAGTCACATCAAAAATTAAAGGAAGCCACTGCCCAAATGGCCACAGACAAAGACAATAAATCTGCCAGAATAGTTCTAACAACATGTATGCAAGAACTAGGCAGGGGAGAACTAGGCAGGGGCCTTCACTCAGTTCTCTCCACCTTCAACTGCTGTCCAGATTTTTCTCTGAGGTTTTATGTAGACCTGTTAATACACTCCCTAATTGAAAAAGACACATTCCCTCCTCTCCATCTCTGTGGCCAAATTCACAGACGCTGATATTTCACTTAAAATGCAATTCACCACAAAATTGAGTAATTATTGCTGCAGGTTCTCACTCCTGGGAGTATCTTTCATCAAATGTAACTTAAAAATTAATCAAATAATAAAGCCACTAAGAAAAGAATATTGTGCTGTATTAAAGAGGCAAGGAGGAGTTGATGGTTGAGGAAATGAGAACTCTTAACAGTCATAATAACTAACAAAATAGATGGGCAGCTTACATTTACTGTGCATTTACTGTATGCCAGGGTTTGTGCTGAAGATTTTCCAATTAACCTTCAAAACCACAGATGAGATGCAGATGCTTTAAGAGGTGAGGTAGCCTGCCCAATATTGTGTAAGTCATAAATAGGAGGACTGGAATCCTGGCAGTTGACCTGGGAGAGAGAGTGATTGACCTATGTCTGTAGCCCAAGCCTTACAACAGGTTGCTGGGGCTCACACACCAGGGATCCCCTCACTAGCTGGCTGGCTTTGGATTAAATTCTCAGAGCCTCAGTTTCTTCATCCATGAGACAAGCATAGCTATGGTATTTCCTTTATGGTATAGTGTGTACATGAATGAGTTAATTGATGTGAAAAGCTTAGCAATACAGTAACATGAATTGTCACAATTATTGAAAACCCTTAGGACCAAACAGACCTGGACTTACCTTTTGACTCCTCAACTGACCAGCTATATGATTTCAAGTTAGATTTTTTTAACGTTCTGTTCTTCGACCAGTTTCTTCTTTGTAAAATTCCCACTAAAATACTGATCTTACAGAGTTCATGTGAAAATACGAAGAACTGGTGCTTTCAGGTATCCATCATAGACTCAGTTTATTCGTCAGCTTTTTATTACTATACCAAAACACCTGAGGCAGGCTATTAATGAAGTAATGAGATTTATGTAGCTCACAATTTTAGAGGTCCGAAGTTCAAAATCAGGCAGCCCTATTTGTTTGGCCTCTGGTAGAAGTGTCAGGTGGCATCCATTACAGGAGCACATGTAGGAACACACAATCATAGCTTCAGCCAGGAAGCAGATAAATGAAGGAGGGCCAGGCTTTCTCCTTTTATTTTTTTAATTTTTATTTTTTGTGGCACTGGGGATTGAGCTCAGGGACATTCTACCTCCAAGCCACACATCCCAGCCCTACTTTTATTTTTGTTTTTGAAACAGGGTCTCACTAGGTTAATGAAAGTCTAACTACTTGCTGAGATTGTCCTTGAATCTGTGGTCCTCCTGTCTTAGCCTCCCAAGTACTGGGATTATAAGCATGAACTACCATTCTTTCCAGAACTACCAAGGGTTTGCACAAGAACCATCTCACATCCACAGAGACCTAAAGACCTCCCACTGGGCTCTGCCTCTTAAAGATTACACCAACCCCCATGACTATTGTTCTGGGAGCCAAGTCTCCAATTGCTCTGACCCTCAGGGACCACCCACCCAAATCACTTGTGAACCCTAGCATCTGGGGAGCATGTTGGGGAAATGTGAGCTCCCTCCACCAGCTATGCTCCAACCATTTCCAGCTGTGAGAATCCCCACCTCTCCTGGAAGAAAGCCATCAAGAAATGATAGCAGTTACAATAGGTTATGTCCAGGAGGCCAGGAAAGTATTCAAGACATGTTAAATTTTTACCTGGGTTCAAAAATATTACAATAAAAACAAATTGAAAATAGTATGACTTATTATTATTCCCTTCCAACCCAGGTGTTGGGCCCAGGGATGTCTCAGAAGGACTTCGAAAATGAGTAACAATTAGCAAGGCAAGAGAAAAAATGTAAATGCTCCAGGCAGAAAGAATAACATAAAAGAGCTTTGTGGCACACAAGTAGAACTTCAAAACAGGACAATGTTCTGTGTGACTAGAGCATTGAGAGTAGCTAAGCGAAGGTGCTGCAGAAGTAGGACCTGGAGAAAACATCACCAAAGATATCATCAATGTGTCTTCAATGTGGTTGACATCTTCACATTGTCATTTGAGAAAGATTATGCTGCATGCACCTGCTTGGTTCCTATTCCATTATGCAGTGTTTTCTCCTCCTTCTGAATAACCAAGTCTCTGATCATGTGTGCTATTCATTTGACAGGAAGCCATGCATAGTTTTATCATTTTAATTCTGAACAATCTTTGTATATCTCCAGGGTGTTACTGCTTTATACCCTTCATGGTGTTCTACGGACAGTAAGTGCTCAATAATTTTTGACCTGTCACATCACTCCTGAGAGCCAGGTCTATATCTTATAGTCCTTTTATATCCCCTATTCTGTCTAGGAAAGTTCTACATAATTGAGTAATAAATAGTTTTTATTATTGGTAAAAGCCCTGGGGAGGTAGGAAATGTTCTTCTTTTCTTCTTCATTTAGAGCTGTTCTCAACCCACCTTGTTCCTGATGGTTCTAAATATATATAACCCAATAGGGGAACATAAGTAAGCAGAAAACACAAACAATAGCTAACACAAAAAATATATTCACTGCTAGCTAATATTACCTTATTCAACTATCTATTGTCACTGTGGTTTAGGATAATCATAAAAATCCGGATCTTGTAAAATCAGAAAGTGAAAAAAAGAAGCCAGGTATGATGGCGCATGCCTGTAATCCAAGTACTTGGGAGGCTGAGACAAAAGTATTGCAGGTTCAAAGCCAGACTCAGCAATTGAGGGAGACCCTGTTTCAAAATTTAAAATAAAAAGGGCTGGTGGTATAGCTCAGAGGTAGAATGTCCCTGGGTTCAATCCCCAGTAGCCCACCCCCAAAAGAGGGGAGGGTAAGCCAGGGGGAAGTCAGAGGCAGATGGGCATCCTTCTCATCAAGAACAAAGAGTATGACATGTCACAGTGAGCCAGTGAGCTCGCACCATGTCTGCTGGAATCAGCCCCGCTTTGAGCAGATCACGCGCCTCTGACAGCTCAATGAACAAAGTGGCCAATTTCACCACCGATTAGAGGAACATTCCCCAGAAAGGTAGGTGAAAGGCTGATCGTTTACCAATGAAAGGGTTAATTAAAACATTCCATAGCAATGGTGACAGCAGTTGACATTTGGCTGCTAGCTTGAAACCATATAAAAACAATGCCACAGAAAGGAATTGCATCCTGAACAAGCCGTGAATCGCCCAGACTGGGTGCCCTGGTGACATTTCCTAAAGCAGTTCAGTGGAGTAAACAGAGTGAGGCTTTTGTAACTCGGCTCTGCAATGAGCTATAAAAGTCCTATTTTCCCCCAAATAGTTCTCTGATTTAATAGGTAACTCAAATTTGTTTTCAATGACTCATAACAATGCTAATAGTAAGTCACTCTGAACATACACTGGGAAGGTAGGAGCTTTGGCTCTGGAGGTCTGAAAACAGGACACATCAGTTACAGGCTACAGATGGGGTTGGGGGGATTAGATAAGAAATTCATTCAAGGTTTTGGGGAAAGAAAGAAACTCACTAAACTATTTAAGCTATCTCACACTAGAGTTACTCTGGCTGCAATAAAATGAGTATTTCTTATTTCTTTTCTTTTCTTTTTTCTTTTTTTTTTTTGGCACAAACCCAGGGACATTTTACCTCTGAGCTACAGCCCCAGCCCTTTTTAATTTTTTTTTTTTTTTTTGAAGCAGGGTCTTGCTAGGTTGCTGAGATTCTTACTAAGTTGCTTAGGTTGGTCTTGAACCTGTAATCCTCTTGTCTTAGCTGCCCAAGTATTGCAATTACAGGGGTGTGCCACCACGCCTGGATTGAAATGCGTATTTCTTAAGAACAGGGGTTCATAAAACATTCTACACAGATCTTTAGCAATGCCCTCTCCTTCTTGAGAAACATATTTCTAGAAGCAATTAACAGTTGGTGAGAAAAATTTATGACCATAAATCTAAAACAGCTCTTAACAGCACACTTTTCTGGTGGCAATTACCCTTGTTATGATAAACTCTGCTGAGGGACAGAGGTGCAAGTGGGTCAACTTGGACTTCTTGGAGTCCAGATACAACTTCTGGGACAGGAAGGAGAGCCCTATGGTATTTAGAATAATGAGAATACTAGATCAAATTTTCAGTAATTTAGTAAATGAAAGTGAGAGACAGGAAGCTTTGGCCGGTGCAGGTAAGAATGTAATACTTGAGTGTGTCTTTAAGTATATGCCTTTGACTCAGGCAATGTGCCATTTCTTGGAAGCAAAGTTAAAAGGATGGTAGCATAATGACAATGATACTGATAAGAATTATCATAGTCATAACAGCAGTCATCTATTGGTCATGTTATGTTATGTGCCAAAACCTTTGTCCCTGATATATATTCATATTCTCTCTCTCTCTCTCTCTCTCTCTCTCTCTCTCTCTCTCTCTCTCTCTCTCTCTCTCTCGTTACTGGGGATTCAACCCAGGGGAATTCTACCTCTGAGCTACAACCCCAGCCCTTTTTTTATTTTTGTTTTAAAACAAAGTCTCACTAGGTTGCTGAGAGTCTTGCTAGGCTTCTGAGACTGTCCTCAAACTTGCCATCCTCCTGTCTCAGCCTACCAAGTACTGGGTTTACAGGTATGTGCCACCTCTCCTGGCTTGACTTCTTATTCCTACCCTCAATTTAAATGACATCACCTTCATTGAGAGACGGAACCAAGAATCCATCAGTTCCTCTTTCTGACCAATTTCTTTCTAAAAATATGTACTCTAAAAATGGGAAGGGAATTGAACAATTCTGGCTGGGACCTGAATAGCTATATGCAATGCCAAGAGGACTTGATTAATATCCTTTGAGCATTGATGAGTTAGGTCCATAGCTGGGCTGGGAGGACTCTCCATTTACATATTAAAGGTCAACATCATATGTAGCTGCCATTCTTCAAATGGAAACAAACTTTTCTGCATGACCCACAGTTGGAAGCAGAAACAGGTAAAAATATTATCTAGTCCTAGTCAGGTTTCGGCTAGTTCACTTCCTTTCAAAGTTTTGAAGTCTGGGTATTACTGAACTTCTGAATGAGCATAGTTCAGCAGATGAAATCTCACCTGAAATTGTTCAGCTCTGAATCCTACCACATCCTTGGCCAATCTTACTTAGCCTTGATGTCAAGCTTCCTGCCATTTCCTCCTCAGTGTTCTTTTCCCTTCCGCAGTCCCATGGCCCCTATTATGTACATCTGTTCTGCTTAGTCCAAAGCCACCAGTCACATGTGGCTATGCAGCACTTGAAATGTAGCCAGCCAGCTGGGTGTGGTGGTGCACGCTTGTAATCCCAGCATTTGGGAGGCTGAGACCGGAGGATCCGGGTTCGCGGCCAGCTTCAGCTACCTAGTGAGGCACTCCGCAACTTAGTGAGACCCTGTTTCAAAATAAAGAATAAAAAAATAGGGCTGGGGGTATAACTCGAAGGTAGAATGCCTCTGAGTTCAATCCCCAGTACCGCAAAAAAAAAAAAAAAAAAAACAGAAAGAAATGTAGCCAGCCTGTCAGCCTGTACTGGGATGGTTTAAAGGCAAAGGGAAAAAAATAATATAAAATATGTCAATAATTTTATATGTATTATAAGTTGAAGTGATAAGATTTTTAATATATTGGCTTAAATCAAAATAGTACTAAAATTAATTTCACCATAACAGACATGGTGGTGTGAACCTGTAATCCCAGTACTTGGCAGGCTGAGACAGGAAGATGACAGATTTGAGACTAACCTCAGGAACTTAGAGAGACTGTCAGCAACAACTAATGAGACCCTGTTTCAAGATAAAAAATAAAAAAGAGTTGGGTGTAACTTGGAGATAGAGCGCCCCTAGGCTTAATCCTCAGTACCACACATAAAAAATTTTGTCACCTGTTATTTATTTATTTATTTACTTATTTATTTATTTATTCATTACTTGGGATTGATCCAGGCACATTCTACCTTCAAGTTACACCCCCAGCCATTATTTATTTATTTATTTATTTATTTATTTATTATTTTTATTTTTATTTTAGACAGGGTCTCACAAAGTTGCCCAGGGTCTCACTAGGTTAATAGGGCTGACCTCGAACCTGCAATTCCCCTGTCTGAGGTGTTACTGAGGTGTACCACCACATCCAGCTCTCTTTACATTTTTAATATGACCACCAGAAGATTTAAAATTCTATATGTGCTTTCGTTTTTAGGTCAAATTATATTTATTAGATAATGCTGGTCTATAACCTTCCAATTTGAAGTGTGGTCCACAAGTCAGCATCATTTCACCTGAAAATCTGTTAGAAATTAAAAATGTCAGGCCCTGTCCCTGACCTACAGAATTAAATCTGCATTTCAACAAGAACCCCTGGTGTTCATTATTAAAGTTTAAAGAATTTTAGTATATTCTGCTAATTTTAACACTATTAGTATCTGTAGTTGTAGATCATCTGTCTCATGTGCACATGTTACATTTTAACAAGCACCACTTGTGAATAAAAGCCACAATTTATATTTCTTATATAATTCTCCTAGTGCATAGCATGGAACTAAACACTTAAAAGACACTGAATAAATTACTTGACAATTTAAATATAATTCTTTAAAGAAGTCAGATAGTTCTACCATGTTCTTTATACATGTTAAATTTTTATCTATATTCAAAATATTCAAATAAAAATTAATAGAAAATAGTATGACTTAATTATGATGTTCAACTCATTTGTGTATTTTGTAGCTCTCTACTTAAAATTTAACTTTGGAGAATTGAAGGAATTTACTGCTCAAACCTACTTCCCTTTATGAGAAGCCACATAAAGTTGCATTAAGAAACAAATTATTATATTCTTCTTCCCATAGAGTTTCCATGTGAGATTAAATATATTACCCTCTTATCAAAAGGAAAATAATTATAAGAATGTACATTAAATTCTGGAAAAATTGTAAACAGAGCAGTTGCTCATGTACTTGTGTTATGAGGTAGAATGGCCAGGAAAGACCACTCACACCCAAAAATAGCCAAAATAAAGTCTTTACTAACCAGCGAGGACTGCACTGGGCACTGAGCCTGAGTACAGTGCTGAATGGCCATTTTGGGCTACTTTTATACAAACCATAAGCTCAGGGTGAAAAGTTTAGGTTTTCACAGCAGGGTGGCACAGCAGGGGTAGTAGCCAAGCAAAATGTTCAGAAGCCACAAAACAGTATTGTGCATAAGCTCAGCAAACTATGTCAACCCCTTTTTTACAGACATATCCTGGTTGTGACAAAGATGGATCCTTCTATTATATATATTCTAGTTGTGACAAGGATGGAAAGTTCCTAACAGGCTGTTCCTGCAGGTTCTAGTCAAGCAGAAATTACAGAAGCTAAATAGGCAGTTATGCATGACTAGCTGGGTCACCTAGGGTGGCAACATGGCATTACTTATGCTAAAGCAAAGGCTTCAGGTTAGCCCATAAGACTTGATATAGATGATAAAAAATAAATTGATGTAAATCTTTTTTTTAATGGAAGAGGAACTGGGTTTGTTACATTTGTAAACTACTTTCAACAGCTTGGCCTATAATCCTGGTATTTGGGAAGCTGAGACAGGAGGATCACAAGTTCAAGGCTAGCCTCAGTAACGTAGTGAGACTCTCAGCAACTTAGCTATCACTGTTTCAAAACAAAAAAAGGGGAGGAGGTTGGGGTGATCCTTGGGAGTAGAATGCCCCTGGGTTCAACCCCCAGTACCAAAAACATAATAAAATAAAATGGAAAAAGGGTTACTAGAAACTTGAACATATTTAGTGCAATTTTCTACAGACTACTATTGGGCTATAAAGATCTATCCTAACCTCACTGACAATCAAATGAGATAGAAGACGTGAATTCCCCTTGAAAGAAAAAACTATACATCTACAGAATCCCGTGTAGGATGGATGTTCATAATAATGATTTGAAAACTTTGACCTACAACTAATTATCAGGTAAAGATTCTGTTATGGTTGGGCATGGTGGTGCATGCCTGTAATCCCAGTACTTGGGAGGCTGAGACAGGAGGATCACAGGTTCAAGGACAGCCTCAACAATACAGTGAGATTCTCAGCAACCCAGCAAGATCCTGTTTCAAAGTAATAAATAAATAAATTAAATAAATAAATAAAAATTAAAGGGCTGAGGGTGTAGCTTGGAGGTAGAATGCTCCTGGGTTCAATCCCCAGTTACCACACACACACAGAAAAATATTTTGTTATGGGCACCAAGTTCAAGAAAAGAAGGTCACCTATCATTTGTTTGAAATGGTAGTGAAAAATAAAATCTATTGGGATACCCTTGTTCTTTGAAGATTTTGTTTAAGTTTTCCATTAAAAGGACCCCCCAAGTTTGGCACTAGCAGTGGTGCATGCCTGTAATCCCAGTGCTTGAGAGTCTGAGATAGGAGGCTCACAGATTCAAGGCCAGTTGCCAAGAATTAGTGAGACCCTATTTCAAAATAAAATAATAATAATAATAATAATAATAATAATACAATAATAATAATGAAATAGGGTTGAGGTTTCGCTTAGTGGTAGAATGCCCCTGCATTCAATTCCTATTGCCACAAAAATAGATGAATGATAGATAGATATATAGATAGATAGATAGATAGATAGATAGATAGATAGACAGACCTCAAGTTGGATTTCAGACCCCCAACAGAGGATCAGAGGTTAGGTAGTCCATGATTCTATTTTTAGAGTTTATGTGTTGACTTTGTTCTGAAGTGAGCCCTTATAGCTGAACTCAAAAGTAGTTTTGATGTGTAGTTGTTAAAGTTGTTTGGTCTCAGAACAACTAAAATATGTCACCGTAACTCCTAAATTAATTATTGTAAACTCCTGTGATGTCAGGGCAATGTACTGAAGACACCACAAATTCTCTGTTGCATGGGAAACAAAACAGTTCAAAACTTTTTTTACTACTTCACCATTCCCACTAAAACCACAAAGTTTCACTGTAAACATCTCAAGCTCAGCTTACAAAGGAAATTTCTGATGTTCATAAAACTAAAGATATCCCTTCAAAATACAGTACTTCCTCATTTAACATACCAATGCAAGAATGAGAAAGTGAAGGGTGAGGAGACAGACAATCTGTAATTCTCCTTATGGAGTCCCTTTTGCCTTTTGTGTCCTGAAATCACAGTATTTCACTATAAATATTTCCAAATGGATACAAGTCCTCTCAACTCTTGGTGCCAAGAATACCATTTATACTTGTGTATATTTCTAATAGGGTAAGATAAATTCAAAAAGGGTAAATTACCCTATCTCTCACATAGGTGAACAACAAAGAATGGCATTCTTAACTACTCAACGGTACCCTAATCACAACAGACCCTGTAAAATTACTTTGAGAGAAGAGAAAATGAAGACTACAACAGCTGCCTCTATCTTTGATTAGTAAATGCAGAATTTTAGTAAAGGGGATTTCTGCCTCCGAGCTCTGTCCAAAGGAGCAAAATGCAGAATCACCAGTTCCATCCTACATCCAAGGCAATTTTCACCTTGTAATTCACCTCAATTTTACTTACATTCTCCACTTTGGACTTCTCAACAAAATAAGAAATGAAAATAGAATAAACTGCTGTGCAAGAGATATCATGAAATGAACTTTGGAAAATGGAGATAAGTATATTCTGGTTAGGGAAGATGTGGAGCTGATGTGCAGAAGTTGGAGTAGAATGAGAGAAATCACGCATAAGATAATCAGAGTCCTGAACTGCAGTGGGAATGGAGGATGTGGGAGTAGAATAGTGTATTCTAGCATTGTTGTTTCCTTAAAGTTCTTAGCACATCGGAGCCAACAATTTAGGGCATGTTTTGCCCCTTGTAAATACCAATTGCCATTTTGGTAGTAACAGAGGCAGGCTAAGAATTGTAGGCCAACATTATCTGTTTTAGTGTTGACTGTAATTCTGGTCTTTGGTAATTATCACTTTTTAGTTCTTTTTTTTTTTTTAACTGGTTTGTTTTTAGCAGCCCTGTGCATAATTTATTGCCTGTGGCATATCAATTGGAAGAAAGCTAAAACTTTAAATACTGGCTAACAAAATGAAAGCCATTTTATTACACAAAGGAAATTAACAAAAATAAACAAATACCCCCAATTGACAAAGACTAGTCTCTCCTTTTGTTTAGTCCATTTGTAAACTGCTTTGAACAGCTCAAGAAACTCTCCCATTACTCCTTCACAATTTCTATTTCTGACGTTGGTAATGATAAGTAACCTACATGCATTCATTTTCTGCCCTACTAATACCTCCCAAATATATAAGCCCATAAAGTCACAGCCCAGCATGCAGATTACTTTTCCTACTTTTGATCTATCAAAGCCAATTAAGTAGTTAAAGATCATTTGCACAGTCAAAATCTTAGCTAAATAAACAGCATTTCCACGGCCCATTTCAGCCAGAATGTGTAAGAAGAAAATGTCCCAAGGATATTCTCTTGCATCTGATATTACGAATACAGACAAAATAGCGGGTGAAATATCCAATTTTTTGGATGATAGCCTTGTAAATGCATACACACTGCTGGTCTTTTTATTTGAATACCATAAGGAAATTCAGTAGGAAAACTAGTTAGTAAGAAGAACTTCCTTTCTGAGAAGTCTCTTCATACTCCTACTCTAACTAGAATCTGTCCTTTTCCTGGGGACACTGCTTCTCCTACAACACTCCCAAAATCCATCCCTGAGTTTTACCCATGGCTCCTGTCCCACTGGGTCAGTGCATGACTAAGTGATCTCCATGCCTTTCGTCATTGCTGTTAGACTGTTCTCCTTCCCTCTTCTCAAAGAGATCCCCCACTTTAAATCTCAGCAAACTGTCACCTCCCTTCATTATTGTTATATCCAACGATATCCCCCTAACCCTCTACCCAGCTCATTTCTCCTCATTTCTGAAAAAAAAAAATGTAGTTCTTGGCTCACACTCACTCTAGGACTTACCCAGCCTTGCTTACACAATCAGTCCCTGCAATAAATGAATCTGCCAGTCTTTTGGACTTTCCAGTACTCTGATACTCCAACCTAACTCACCAACCTCTCTTATCATCATATGCTAGACTCTAGATTTCTCTGTGATCTCAGCCATATGTTCCTCCCTCTCCTGAACATCTCCAGTCTCTGCATTTCACTCCTGTTAGCATCTTATCCCCCCACAGAACCTCTTCCTGGTTATCCTACCTTTCAGTGGCCAGCAACCCTTACTATCCTCATGCTCCTCTTTGCCCACTTTAAACTCCCTGGTCCTTTCCCTCCTCACTTGCTTTTCTATCAACCCTACCCAAAATGCAATCCTAGTTAAAGTCAACTCTCCCACCTGCTACACCATGTGTTCATGCAGCTGAACCACCTGAAGCAAAATACTCAACCACTTTGGTGGGTCTCACTATTTATTCATGAATTTTAAGTGGCAACTTAATGCTGCTAGGCAATCATGTCTTATATATTACATTATATTATATATTATACTACATGTCATATCACATTATAAAAATAGATATTCCAATTATGTCTCTAGTTCATTTGTTCACCTATTCTTGATATTTGCTTTATCTTTTTTCTGGAAACACCAATGTCTCTTTACACCCCCTGTTCTCAACTGATGACTCTTATTCCTATGTCACTAAAAGTTTAAAGCAGTCTTAAGAGAAGTTCTGCAGATTTCTATCACAGGTTCCAAATAGCCATACTCCTGGCTGCAGCCAGTATCTCTGCTTGTATGTTAGATTCTGTCCACTCTCAGTGGCTAAGAGACAATGCTGCTGCAATTCTCTCCATGATCTTCTATATCACCTTGTTTCCCTCTCTACAGGATTTCTTCTACCAGTATACATATATGCCACAAGTTCTCCCATTCTAAAACATTCTAAAAACAAATATATTTTTTTAAAAAATCTTCTTCACTGTTCCTAACAAAAATCCATAAGCAAAATTCATTGAAGCAACTGTATGCAACACTTGTCTCTATTTTTCTCCTTTTGTCTGAGGATTAAATCGAGGGGTATTCTATCTCTGAGTTATACCCCTATCCTCTCATTTTTTAAAATTTTTTAAAAAAGAGGCTCAGTATGTTGCTGAGAGTCTCACTAAGTTGCTGAGGCTGGCCTCAAACCTGGAATCCACCTGTCTCAGCCTTTTAAGTACTGGGATTACAGGCATGCATCACCACGCCCAGCCTCCATTCTTTGATAAAGTCATTCCAATCAGCTGTTGTCCTCACAACTCCACCAAAACTGTTTCTATAATTATCACCAATAACATCCACATTTTTACATTAAGTGTTTAAGTCTGGTGTTCACTTATTCTACCTGTTAAGCAACATTTAAAGAGGTAATTACTTCTTCCTCAATACATTGTCTTCTCTTGGATTATATAAAATCAAAATTTTCTTGGCGTACCTCTTACCCTACTAGTCACTTCTCATCAGTGTCTGATGCATTTCCTCTTTTCCACTCAGGGCTCAGTCCCTAAACTATGATGTCATCATCTTTTTTGTCATCATCTTCATCCTGTTTTCCCCTTCATCTTCATCCATCTTCCTCCCCTCCTTCCTCTTCTTCTTCTCTATACAAGTTTTTTTTATTCATTTTTCTTGTGATTTTATCTGACCTTCCAGATTTAAGTAAAATTAACTTGCCATAATGTTTCATATATATATATATATATATATATATATATATATATATATATATATCCAGCTCAAACCTCTTTCCTATTTCCTATCTACTTGACTTAGACATAATGAGGCATCTCAGATCAGATTCAACATAACTCAGATTCATTCAAATTAACTTGCCATAAAGTTTCAAATATATATATATATCTCCAACTCAAATCTCTTTCCTATTTCCTATCTACTTGACTTAGACATGATAAAGCCTCTCAGATCAGATCCAACATATCCAAAACATAACTCTTATCTTCACACACACACACACACACACACACACACACACACACACACACACACCATCCACCCACTTGCATCCCCCATCCCCAAACTGATCCAATCCCATTAATGACAATTCCATCCTTCTCTGCTCTCAGCACAGAAACCTTGGAGTCATTCTTAACTCTGTCTTTTCTCTCATATTCAATGTCAGGAAATGTTTTGGCTCATCTGTCCATATGCATCCTGAATACGATCATGGCTCTTCACTCCCATTCTTTCACCCTAGTATAAATAAATCAATTTATTCCCCCTGGATTACTATAATATTCACTTGACAAGTCTTCCTAGATAACTTCAGACCTACCCCTCTTCCTCCAAGAGAGGTGAAGAGGGCTGGAGGTTTAATTCAACCACCAATCACTCAATTGCCAGTGGTTCATGATTTAATCAACCATGTCAGGGTAATAAAACATAAAAAGGATAATAAAATAAAAAGGGGTAATAAAAATAAAAATGCTTCCATAGAAACTTTTGAACTGTGACAATGGAAGATCTATGCTCCGCTCCCACCTTTATATCTTGGGCCATATGCATCTCTTCTACTTGGTGTTCCTAGGTTGTATGGTTTATAATAAAGCTATGATTATAAAATTTTCCTGAGTTCTATGAGTACTCTTAGTGAATTATCAAATCTGAAAGGGGGTTCTGGGAATGCCTGAATTTTTATTTATCTGGGAAGAAGAGCAGATGCCTTGCAGACATCTGGGACAGATGTCCCATCTGAAGTTAGGTAAATCTTGTGATACCCTTCAGCCCATGCAGTATGCTCTAACTTCAGGTTGTTAGTGTCAGAATTAAACTGCAGTACACCCAATTGGTATTGGAGAATTGATATGGAAAAAATGACAGATAGATTTACTTTAATATTTAATGATCACCTAAGGTAAACTCTGAGACTGATTTAAAATAGTAATAAAGACATTGGATAAACAGGCAACAAATTCCAGCAAAATATATAAAGGCACACACGAAGTATTCAAAATCTAGAAAAAGAATAATCAGCTGGGCATGGTAGCACACACCTGTAAAGGCTGAGATAGGAGGATCTCAGATTCAGATTCAGCCTGGGCAACTTAGCAAGATTCTCTTTCAAAATAAAACTGAAATGGAGGTGTAGCTCAGAGGTAGAATGTTCCTAGTTTCAATCCCCAGTAATCCCTCCATAAAAAAATCATAAACTTGGACCAGAAAAAATGCTATTTTCCCCTTAGTCAAAAAGATAGTTTCATACTGTATTTCTAATGAGAAAGAACTGAAAGGTGAAATTAGAACTCCACCAAAACTCATACATATATATATATATATACATATATATATATATGTATATATATACATATATATACATATATATATATATATATACCAATTTTAACTCAATAGCAAAATGGCATGAAGTTCTGATATCAAGATATGATGATAGCCTGCTGTGGTGGCACATGCTTGTAATCCCAGTACTTGGGAGGCTGAGACTGGAGGATCCGGGTTCACGGTCAGCCTCAGCTACTTAGTGAGGCACTCCACAACTTAGTGAGACCCTGTTTAAAAATAAAGAATAAAAAACAGGATTGAGGGTGTAGCTCAGAGGTAGAATGCCTCTGAATTCAATCCCAAGTACTGCAAAAAAAAAAAAAAAGATATGATAATTCTCAATATTTTGTTATTTTCAGAAAGTCATGTAATTGTGGATCCCTTCCACATTTGGTGGGTGGCAGGCAGAAATGAATTTAAGAAATTATTATAGTCCATGAACCCAACAAAGAGAGAATTTGAGAGAACTCGTTATCAACAGTGCCAAAACCTTAGGAAAGAAAACAAAAATGACTGTCACTTAACTACTACAAAACCCTTTGCAAGAGGCATCATTTTACCAATTCTCTTCAAATATGGATCTAAACATTAACACAACGTTTCAGAAACTGTAGGCTCAGTGAAGTGTGGGGAACTAATCATTCCCTACATGTGCCTCAGTGACCCTGGAGACTTCTTCTAATAGTTAGGCTTGGAACAGGTTCCTAGGTGTCCCCCACTAGGTCGCTTGCCCTTTTGAAGAGATCACCAAGCCATTTCCTAACAAAGGAAATACAAAAGGTGATTTTGATTAGACAAAAAATATTGAGTAGCCTAAAGTGCAGGAGATCTGAAATTCACAGTCAGTCACAAATACTGACTTTTAATATAGTCTCTGGTTTCAGATTCAGAATTCCCAGGATGGGGAAAAAACTGTTCAGGCTAAAGTCATCAAGTGGCTCCCAGGTGAGGGGACAAAAGAGCAGAAACAACCTATGTAGCAAAACTGTCTCATGACATGAAACTGATACCTTGACCTTCCTAGTTGGATTCTATAACCTCAGGTCCACTAGATTAGAAAATAGAAGTTAATAATTCTAGGGCTCCACTCTGCTATTCTGTGTCACTTTGAACAAGATACGTGACCTTTCTGAAGCACATTTTTTTCTCCTCTATAAAGTGATAATAATAATATTTGCCACCTACCTCTCAGCAATTTTGATATTGCTGATTTGTGTGTGTGTGTGTGTGTGTGTGTGTGTGTGTGTGTGTGTGTGTGTACAGACATACATGCATGCATTAAGGCATCCCCACACATCCCCACAATGTGCTGGTGGGTATATAATGCTGTTTTCTAAAGTCTGGGTTCATAGATGAGCTAATATGTACAGGGCATATACATCCTAGTTATTTGTATGGAAATTCATATCTACAGAGTTAATATACCTAGAGCTATTTCCTAATGACCTAGTGCTGAACATGATAGTATTTATGCACAGATAAAAGTGGTTGCTAATAGTTACACAATGCATATTGTTTTTATTTTGGTTCTTCACATTGATTACCCTAGGAAAAATACATGCCTAGAAAGTGATTTGAAGAGAAACCTCTTTCCCTTGTGTGGCCTGGCTTAGTGTTTTTATCTTAGTCTGCTTGGGCCACCATAACAAATGCTATGGACTGGGTGACTTAAAAAACAGAAATTAATTTTATCCCTCTTCTGGAGGCTGAGAGTCCAAGATGAAGGTTCTGTATTTTTTTTTTTTTTTTCTAGTGAGGGCTCTTCCTGGTCTGTAAACAACTAAGTTCTCCCTATGTCCTCACATAGATATTCTTTGGTGTGAGAAACATACACACACTCACACACTCACACACACACACACACACACACACACAATCAGTTCTCTTCTCATCCTATTGGATTAGGATTCTACCATTATGATCTCATTTAACCCTAATTACAACCTTGAAAGATCTCTACACTGAAAACCATAAACCATCGTTGAAAGAAATAGCAGGTGACACAAATGAACGGAAAGATACCAACTGTTCATGTATTGGATTTCATTAATATTGTTAACATTTTCATACTACCCAAATAAATCTATAAGTTCAATATAATCCCTTTTTAAATTTAAATGTCAGATTATAAGAAAATAGAAAAAATCCTGAATTTTTTTTTTTTTTTTTTTTTTTGTGGTACCGGGGATTGAACTCAGGGGCGTTCTACCTCCGAGCTATACCCCCAGCCCTATTTTTTATTCTTTATTTTTGAAACCGAGTCTCACTAAGTTACGGAGTGCCTCACTAGGTAGCTGAGGCTGGCCGCGAACCTGGATCCTCCGGTCTCAGCCTCCCGAATGCTGGGATTACAAGTGTGCGCCACCACGCCCCACTAAAAAAATCCTGAAATAAAAACACACAAACAAAAATCCTGATTAGCCATTCATATCTTGAGTAAAGTGAGCAAAGCTGAAGATGAAAACATACTTAACTTTAAAATATATTACAAAGCCATAATAACCTAAACAGCATGATCCTGGTGTAAAAAAGAAATGCATTAACCCATGGAACAAGATAGAGAGCTCAGATATAAACCAATACATTGATAATCAATTGATTTTTTTAATAAAGTTACCAAGAACATACCACAGAGAAAGGACAGTCTCTTCAACAAATGGTGTCACAAAAACTGAATATCTCTATTGCAAAAGAATGAAACCTTTTCTCATACCATCTGCAAAAATCAACTCAAAAGTGATTAAAGACTTAAATGTAAGAACTATTAAAAACTCATAAAATCAAATTAGCATGAAAACTGGGGAACAACTATATGGCATTTGTCTAGGAAAAAATTTCTTGACTATACCCCCCAAATTACAAGTAACAAGAGGAAAAAGTAAACAAATAGGATTTCATTCAACTGAAAAGCTTCTGCATTACAAATAATAGAGTGAAGAGACAACCTAAGAAATGAGGGGAAATATTTGAGAACCAAACATCTGATAAGGGACTAATATTTAAAATAAATAAGGAAAACAACTTAACAACAAAGACCTTAATTTAAAAAATTGACAAAGAACCAAAATAACCATTTCTCAAAAAAATGTAAGAATATAAAGGGCCAAGATCTATGAAAAAACAATCATCATCACTAGTGACCAGAGAAGTGCAAATCAAATCTTCAATAAGTTATCACCTCGTAAGTGTTAGAATATCTCTTACCAAAATGATAAGCTTTGGCAAGGATGTGGAGAAATGGGAACCCTGGTGCACTTTGGTGGGAATGTAAATTAGCACACCTATTACAGAAAACAGTTTGGAAATTTCTCCAAATACTAAAAATAGAATTGCCACATGATAGAGTAATCCCACTTCTGGATATATATCAAAAGCAATTGAAATCAGTATGCCAGAGATGCCTACACTTCCATATTTATTACAGTACTATTCATGATAGACACAATAGAGAAGCAGGGTCCATAATCAGATGAATGGATGAAGAAAATGTGATATATATGCACAGCAAAAAACTATTTGGCCTTATGAAAGGAAGAAATTTTCACTTATGAACATGTGGATGAGGCTGAAGGACATTATGCCAAGTGAAATAAGCCAGGCACATAAACATAAACACCACATGACCTTATCTATATGCAGAATCTAAAAATGTCAAGCACATATAGTAGTTATCAGATATCAGGGGAGGAGAAAAAATGGAGAAAAGAGAGATGTCGATCAAAGGACATAGAATTTGAATTAGATAAGGAGAAATAAACTTCAGTTATCTATTATATAGGATGGTGACTATAAGAAATATTATGTATTTCAAAATTACTAAACAAGTTAAACATTTTAACCACAAATAAATGATAAATATGTAAGGTGTGGATCTCTTCATAGGATTGCTTTATTCATTTCACAATCTAAGTATGTATCAAAACATTGCATTGTACCCCATAAATATATACAATTATTATTTGTCAATTAAAAAGACAAAAAATCTTAGATACTTCCTAAAGATCCTGTCTTCAAATTCATAGTTTTTTATTGAAAGTAAATTTCATATGGAATAAATATAACTACACTGCGCTCTTTTGATTTCCATTTGTATGGAATATTTCTTTTTATTCCTTCACTTTCAATCCATTTGTGTCCTTAAAGGTGAAGTGAGACTCTTGTAGGCAGCATATAATTCTTTTGCTTTCTTTTAATCCATTTAGTTACTCTATCTTTTGGTTAGAAAATTTATTCCATTTACATTCAAAATAATTATTGATATGTAAGGACTTTTGGTAACTTGTCAATTATTTTCTGGTTGTTTTGTAGATTCTTTGTTCTTTTTTTCTCTCACTGTCTTCCTTTGCAATTAGGTACTTTTCTCCAGCAATATGCTCTGGTTCCCTACTTTTCATATATATATTTTCCTTTGCAGTTACCATAGGGCTTACATAGTCTATTTTAAATTGATAATAATTTGACTTTGAATAAAATAATCAAAATTTTCCCTCTATACCCCTACACATTTATTATTTTTGATGCCACAATTTACATCTTTATATTATATATTCCTTAAAATATTGTAGCTCTTATTATGTTAATATTTTTGTCTTTTAACATTTATACTGAAGATATGATTTGCACTCAAGCATTATAGTATTAGGTTATTTTGAATTTGAACATTTGCTTACTTTAATTTTAAACTTTGTTATGAAGTATGTTACTAATTAGTGTTATTTTCTTTTAGCTTGATGAGCTCCCTTTGGCATTTCTTGTAAAAACAGATCTAGGGACAATAAAGTTTATCAGCTTTTGTTCATCTGGAAAAGTCCTACATTTCTGAAGGTCAGTTTTGCTGAGTGCAGCATTTTTGGTCAGGAGGGTTTTTCTTGGTTTTGTTTTGTTTTAATTTTTCCTTCTTCAGGACTTAGAATACATCGTTCTACTTGTTCCTGGTCTTAAAGGTTTCTGCTGAGAAGTTCCCTGCTAGCCCTATTGGAACTTCAAAGGTTTCTGCTGAGAAGTTCCCTGCTAGCCTTATTGGAACTTCCTCATAATTCTTCTTCTTCTTCTTCTTCTTCTTCTTCTTCTTCTTCTTCTTCTTCTTCTTCTTCTTCTTCTTTGCTGCTTTCATTTCATCTCTTTGCCTTTCACTTTTTACTTTGTTTATAAGATACTTTTTGTAGTCTTCTTTGGAGTGAAACTGATTACAGACTCTGAACTTCCCATGCCTGAATATCTACATCTCTCCCAGATTTTGAATATTTTCTGCTATTATTTCTCTAATCAGTTTTATTCTTGGCCTCTGTATCTCTCATCTCATCAAATATATAAATATTTGCTCTTATGATGCTATAAGTTCTGTAGGCTTTTTTCATTTTTTCCTCTGTATATTTTTAAATAAACTGCCTTTGAGTTCACACATTCTTTTTTCTGCTTGATCAGTTATGATATTGATATTTCCTGTTGCATTTTAGATTTAATTCATTGTTTTTCAGCTCCAGAATTTCATTTCTCTATTAAATTTTAATATTTTTATTATTTACTGCTTATCTGATTTTGGTTTCTGTTTGCATTTTCTTAAAGTTTATTTAGCTTCCTTTAAAGCAATTATTCTTTACTATTGTCAAGTTTTATAAATCTCTTATTTCTTCACTGCTGGTTGGTGGTGCTATGTCATGTTCCTTTGGTGATATCATGTTTTCCTGATTATTCCTGATCATTGTGGCTATGTGTTGATGTCAGCACATTTGAAGAAGTAAGTACTTCCAGTCTTTATAGCCTGGCCTTTTCTGGGAAATCCCTTTGCTAATCAGTCCATTCAGAGATTCTGGACAAGCTTGCTGGTGAAGTCCTTAAGTAGGCTAGTTTAGTGCCTGAGTCATCAGGTGGGCAGCCTGGCACCTGAGTCTGTGGTATTGAAACTGGTCTACTGGTGTTGACCTATTTATTAGTTCTGTAGAAGTGAGCTGGAGCCTGAGTCTGCAAAGGTCAACCTAAAGCCTAATTCCACAGAGGCTGACCTGGGGTGAGTCTGGAGTTAGAATCCACTGAGATGGATCTAGAATTAGATCCATGGAGGCTGTCATAACATTAGGGTGGCCTGGGCCCTGGATCTTCAGGGGTATTCCTGAATCCTCAGTCTATGGGATATGGTCTGACATTGTGTGTCCTCAGTAGGCTTCGACCCTGGGTTCACTGGAGCCTGAAACCATTAGAACAAGACTGGAGTCTCAGTCCAGCCTTGTGCTAGGGTAGATGTGGAGCCTGAGTCTGGCAGATCAAATCTGGAGCCAGAATTATGGATGCCAGCTTGGCCTAATATCTGGAGCTGTAGGACCTGACCTAGAGACTGGGTCCACAAAGGTTGGCCAAGAGGCTTGGCACACAGGTTTCAATCTACATGACAGAACCATGAGAGCTAGCCTTGGTCCTGGGACTTTGGGGACCGAAAAAATAGTGGGTCTCCCGAGGTAGACATGGAGCCTAAGTCTGCGGGAGGTGTCCCAGTACTGGGGGTCTGTTGGAATAGGCCTGTACTCTGTACTCATGGGTCAGGCCTGAATCCTGGGCCTGCACTAGCATGAGGCTGCATAAGCCTGCCTGGTGGGTGGGGTGACAGAGCTTGGCTTGGCACTGGGCAGGTCTGGAACCAATTATCTACGCATACTGGTTTGGTGCCTGAGTCCACAGATGCCAGCCTGGCACTGATATGTACCTAAAACCTGGGGCTAAGTTAGGCCAACCTGGCTCTGGAATGGTTTAAAATCAGGCTGGCATGGAGCTTGTGGTCATAAAGGCTAGCCAAGGGACTGACTATATCTATAGATGATGGACTGGAGGCTAGGTAGACTGAGCTTTAGGATTAGAGCTCTAGGGGCTGACCTGGAGCTGGGGGCCACTGGAATTGGCTTGGTCCTGGGCTGGGCTTAGAGAATGAATATGTTGGGGATAGCCCGGTACTAGGGGAAACCTAAAGTCTAGGGTTATTGGGGCCAACCTGGTACTGGGGCCTGTCAGGAACCGGTGGGAGCAAGCCCAGTACAGGAGGATAGAGAGGCTAGGGGCTTAGTCCACAGGTTGTCCATGTTGTCTCTGGCTGTAGGGGCTACCTGGTATTGAGTTTTACTGGAGTATCCCAGTGTTAGGATCTAAGGCAGTATGCCCTTCCTTATCCTTTTCCCAAGTAAAGGGTATCTCTCTCCACACTATCCTGCCTGGGTGTGTAGGAGGGTGGATATAAGTAATTTAACATTGTCCTTCCAACACTCTTCAGTGCA
>PVLC010014894.1:0-23221 GCA_004027655.1 Graphiurus murinus
TTCTGATTTGGCAAGCCTTCGTCCTTTCGGAACACACTCTTCTCTCATCTAAACAGGTTAACACATTTTTTAATGTCCGAATCTGTTATATATCACAAGCACAGACAACACAGCAACCGTCTGTAGAGCTGAGCAGTAAATCGAAGTAGCTTTTTTCCATACTGAGAATTTAATAGCATGCAAGAAGGATGGGTCCTGTTGGGTAGGGAGGACGGGAGCCCAGCCAGCTTGTGCAACGAAGAGGAATAAAGGACAATCCATTTATAGATTTAGGATTTTATTACTTTGGAAAGGTAAGTAGAATATTTTAAGTGTACTTCTGTCAAACTTTCCTCTCAAGCAGCATTCCTATTGGAAACTTTTAAAAAATCGGCTCCACCGTTCATTTATCTCAACAGCTGCAGGTACTTGAACCTCAGCTTCTACAGTGGCCACAGCCTCTTGAACAATGAAAGTGGAAATTATCAGAGAAACAAACCAGGTCTGAATGCAGTTAAGTGCTCTGTAATTACACACCAGCCTTACCATTTGGCTGCTGGTGCGGCCCCCTGTGGGCACAGGTGCCATAAATGCTCTCGCACCCCCAATCAAATCCACAAAGACCTTTCATTACATATCATTTGAGACACACTTAGCTTGCAAAAGACTAGCTCGACTTTATTTCTCTGCCTTCTTTCTCTTACCGTTTCTTTCCCCTTTGTTCTTATATATAAAAACCCTATTTTTCCTAATGAATTTCACTGTGCTGTTTTATGAGACACTGTTGCAACTGGTGAGTATGAAGGTAATATGGCAGGAAGAAGAATGTCAATGCTCCCTCTCCCTGGCTCCCCAGGCTCTGTGAAAAATTGGTAATAATTGTCTCTACTTCTTCTCCTGTGCATAATGTAGGGTACAAGGGCTTCTGAAAGAGGATTTAAGTGCCTACAGCTGTTGAGATCAATGCAGCAATGGACAAAAAAAAAAAAAAAATTCTGAATTAGTACCATTTGTGCACCCTTTCTTGTTGCTTAAAGATGATTTTTGAATCTTTGCAGCCTTCATTTTATAAAGAACTTATATCCACAAAGTAAAGTATTAATTGATCACCAAAACAAAGGAAAATTGGCTTTTCTAGCAGCAATACAGAACCATTTCCTGAAGCTACCAGCCTGCCAATTTATTTCTTTAAGGTGTTCCCTAAAAGAAGTGCACAAACTACAGGGGGCGGGGGGCTTTTGCTCATCAAAGGCAGTAATACCAACCATCTCACAAAAAAGTCAAAGATGCTTGCGTCCCATGTAGACAATTTGCCACACAAAGCTTAAGGCTTTGGAACAGCCATAATAGAGACAGACAAGATATCCTCAGATTGCAGGCAGGGCACAAAGCCCAAGTTTAAAACATGCTCTCTGTTTATGCAACACCTTGAAGGTTGAAATATGTCAGGACTTTGAGGCCTTTAGTGTAACAGAAATATCCTAAGTGTTTTCCATAGCTCTTTACAAATTTCCTCATAGAATACTGCAAGTAAAATTTATATGAAATAATTTAATTATACTGTAATATTTGCTTTATCTATTTGAGAGGATTTGCATATGTATTCTTTTTTTTCAAAAATGTTTCCTAATTATGGAGACATAATACTATATCATTTTTCAATGTTTGATACATTTCTTTTCCCACTTCATAATTAAAATATATAATGAGCTGCAGAGGAAATAGTATTTTTCCAGGTAAAGTGTGAGTGAGTGGGAGTTTGTAGAGATTTTTTTCAACCAGGAGGTTTATTTTCTATAAATTTAGACTTATCACAGTGTTGGAAGTTTCCCTTGTCTTCCCAAAAGAAAGATTTCATCTGGGGGACACAGGTAGGGTGAGCATAATGGGTTTTATTGGGTGGGTTCACCAGGAGGGTCACAGAGCTGGCTGGACTCTGAGCAAAAAAAGAGAAGCTGAAGGGTTGAGTCAGCCACATGGTGAAGTTTTTATATCATCCAGAAATCTCGCCCTTCCTGACGCATAGTAATTTGAGGTGGTTACATTTTGGTTTTGCGTCACTGTGTTGGAATTTTCTACTGTTGCCTAAAGCTGCAATGTAGCTGGGCATGGTGGCGCACGCCTGGAATCCCAGTACGTGGGAGACTGAGACAAGAAGATCGCAGGTTCGAGGACAGCCTTAGCAAGTAGTGAGACTCTCATCAACCTAGTGAGACCCTGTTTCCAAATAAGAAATAAAATTGGGCTGGGGGTATAGCCTGGAGGTAAAAGGCCCCTGGGCCCCCCCCCAGTACCACCAAAAATATATATATATACAAATAAAAATATAAATAATTATTTATATAAATAAATAAATAAAGCAAGCTCTAGTTTGATGGGCTGGAAGTCTCTGACCACAGCTGGGTGGGGCAATCTCTAGATCTCTTCTCAGGAAGGCTCCTCCCTGTCCCATTTTCTTTCTCTGATCCTCTCATCTTGGCTCACTACCTGACAGGCTCACATTTCATTCATTGGATCTGAATGAGATCTGCAATGGCTGGCTTGATGTTCTCAACACTGAGCGAGGCTACAGGGCAATCATCTTGTGCTAGATCCATCATTTCCTGCCTTATGTCCTGTGCAAAACCCTGTTTGTTTCCAAGATACATCACTAACTCTAGTGCCTGGTTCTACTGAAATCTGTGGATCAGTGGGGCCCTAGAGACTTCTGAATGCAAACAGATGGTGCCTTGTGGACTGACTTCCTGGAATGGCCCCTGGTTTACCCTACTGGGTTTTGCTGTGCTAAGCTCAGGAGGGTCTATTTCAAACTGATATTCTCAGAAATATATGGAACACAAAGCTTCTTTGGTTACTGTACTCATTGTACTAATGTTTTCGTGATGGGGTTGGTTTTAATCAATGGCAGTTTTCTTTGAGCCATTAATGTGGTTACTATAAATAATTCCAGGTCATCTTAGCATGCCTTTTCTTTAATTTGACACTGTTAGTTAGCTACCTAGACATTAGCAGATGAGTGGCCTGGCACAGACAGGAATGAAGTTTACCTGCAGAGACTCACTTTGACCCCTCCCCTGTGGGAACGGGTGGCTATGGAGTCCACTGGGATGAACTGGAAGTTCAGCCACAGAGCCTCGCTCACCTCGACCCTCTCCCCTGTGGGAAGGGGG
The DNA here is from genome assembly GCA_004027655.1 of Graphiurus murinus. Classification (NCBI taxonomy): domain Eukaryota; kingdom Metazoa; phylum Chordata; class Mammalia; order Rodentia; family Gliridae; genus Graphiurus; species Graphiurus murinus. Next base: position 3,150 of record PVLC010014894.1, read on the forward strand.
CAGAGAAACAAGCAAGGATCACTAAGGTAGAACATACAATGGGCAATCGTCCCAAATGTAATAGGTATTAGAAGGTGTAGAGAGGGGCTATAAAATTGCCATGTGGAAGCCTCCATGCCACCTCCCTAGCCTTCCCAGCCTCTCCCTGCCAGGGAGTGGACCCTAACCACATTGCCCCAGGCCACTTTTCCATTCCTCTCTTCAGGGCCTTTCTCTTACAGTGCATTCACTTCTCTAAATATACCTTCTGTGTTCCCCATTTGTGCTTTCAAAGCAGATAAGCAAGTACAAAGGTTGTGTGGAATAATTTAAAAATCTCCCACCTATATAATAACACCTATAGCTGAGAGCAAATCATGAGTATCTAGTACTTATACAAGTCTATGGGAAGTAGGGACTTATTTGCCTGTGTGTGTGTGTGTGTGTGTGTGTGTGTGTGTGTGTGTGTGTATTACTAGCATTCTACTTCTGAGCTACATCCCTATTTTACCTTTTAAAAATATTTATTTATTTATTTATTTTTGTGGTGCTAGGGATTAAATCCAGGGGAATCCTACCTCTGAACTACACTTCCAGCCCTATTTTATTTTTTATTTTGAAACACAGGGTCTCACTAAGTTGCAGAGGACCTCACTAAGCTGCTAAGGCTGGCCTCAAACCTGCAATTCTTCTGTCTCAGCCTCCAAAGTACTGGGATTGCAAGTATGCCCTACCACACCTGGTTTATATTCATTTTATTAACAAATATGTTATGTTATGCTTTAAATAATAGTTGCTGTTCAAAACAATTGAATCCACAAAATTTTAATACTAAAATATGATTGTTGTGAAAAGCGTTTGATCAAAAAGATTGTTTATCTCCCAGGTTATTTACTAACAGGGTGTTTCTTTTTCTAATGTCTGGGATTGAATTTAGAAGCACTCTTCCTCTGAGCTAGACCTCCAGTCCTATTTTATTTTTATTTTGAAACAAGGTCTCATTAGGTTTTTTAGAATCTCACTACTTGCTGAGGCTGTCCTTGAACCTGCTATCCTCCTGTCTCAGACTCTCAAATAACTGGGATTACAGGTATATGCCACCACATCTGGCTTACTAACATGTTCTTATCTTGTTTCTTAAATAGAGGACCCTGAACCACAGTTCATATTGGCCTCCAGTCTTAACCTTATTCTTCATGTATTTAAGAAGCCAGAGTGCTTTGTTTGCCCTATACAGGAAACACTGACTGTTCCATGTCTTCAATCTACTTTCTCTTCAAGACTATTAGAGATCAACATGTGTTATCTTCAATGCTAGTTATTGTGCCTGTCAATTAATGAATGCATGTGTTTATCTCTATGACAATGAAATTAGATAATCATGTACTTATAGATTTCTGAAAACCTATCCATACCTTCATGTATTATTTCTTCATTGTAGTTTACTTTTGAACTCTTGCTTTTGTGTGTGTGTGTGTGTGTGTGTGTGTGTGTGTGTGTGACTATGAATGAACCCAGGGACATTCTACATCAGAGGTACACTGCCAACCTATTTTATTTTTATTTTGAAACAGGTTTTTGCTAGGTTAATGAGTCTCTTTATCTGTTGAGGGTGTCCTTGAACCTGCAATCCTCTTGTGTCAGCCTCCCAAGCACTGGGATTACAAGTATGCACCACCACACCCAGCTTTTATTTATTTATTTTTTTACTTTAAAAAAATTTCCTGTTTGGGAATATATACAGAATATTTATGTAAATGTGTTTTTGGTAGAAAGTAGATAATTTAGGAATATGTAATTTTGAGCATATAAGTTCTCTATATCACTTTTATTATTTTTACTTAACCTTCATTCACTAACTTAGCAAATATTTATTGAGTAACTACTTTAAATAATATAGAACATTAGATTTATGAGGCTTACAGTCCAATGATGACTGTGGAGTTTAAAAATACTATTATAATGGAACTTGATTGAAGCTACTGTTAGGGAAGTTTATGGAACTATATGAACACAGGACAAGAAGGACAGATCAAAACAGGCTTCCATGAGAAAATAACATTTAAGCTGAAAAGAGAAGGGTAGATAAGAATTTACCAGGCAAAGAAGAGTGAAACAATGCAGGTTTATGCAGGTGAAGACCCCAGGCAAGGATAACACACTGTGCTTGAAGTATTAAAGACAGCTGAATATAACTGGAGCTCTGGGCACACAGGTGGTGAGGCTAGAGAAATAGGACTAAATCCCAAGGGCCTGCTGAGCCATGGTAAGGAGTTTGGACCCTTTGCTAAGGAAAACAAGAAGCTGTTGAAGTGTTTTAAATCAGAAGATGACCTAATTACTTTGGAATTTTGAAAAAATTCACTTTGCAGAATGGAGAATGGATTGAATGAACCAGGATTGCAGGCAGTGAGACTAGGAGGCTGTTACCATGGGGGGAGGTATATTGCTTGTATCAAGGTAGGAAAGAGAAGCCAATCTGAAGAGTGATGTATTTAGATGAGTGAGATGGAGTATGCAGACTCAAAGCTCCACATTATAGCCTGGAAAAAGACTTGAGAGGTCGTATTTTCTTCCCCCTCCCCCCAGAAAGCCCTAAAGTTAGCATAAGCTAAAAATAATAAGTGATGTTTCAGGAGTGTGGATTTCAGTGTCCATCAGAGGCGAAATGATAATGATAATAGTCAGTCATTAAAAGCCAGATAGTAGAGCCATTTTTTTGGGTTTGAATCCAGACTCTGACATTGGTTGTTGTATGATCTTGAGCAAGTTTTAAAATTTCCCATCCATCACTTTCCTCTGGAAAATGGAGATAATAATTCCTATTCATAGGGTTATTGTTGTAGCAAGATTAAGAAAATATAATTTATGAACTTGGAATAGTGCTGAGTGCAGAATAAGTGCTATGGTGTTAGCCATTATTATTATTATCATTATTTTTGTGGAACATCCAAATGTAGGTGCTTAGCAGGCAACTATATATTTCATTTTAAAGATTGGAAAGAGATTGGTTATCAGTAAGTATATATCTTATTAAATATCTGTTATATATTGGAAATAAATAAGCATTAAAGGAAAATCTCAATAGTCATCACTGACTTTTATCAATGTAAAAGTGAAATTGATGCAATGTAAAAATGTTTAGAGATCTCTGAAAGAAAACAGCATTCCAGGAATATTAAATTACCACTTCTTATTACTCTACATTAACTATGTAAAAATTATATACTTCATTATAATATTATGCTACTTGGAATTAAATTTCTATTTTAATATTCTACATGATAAGATTAAAGTACTTTGATATGTCCATCAGACATAATGTAATTTTATTGAACAAAAGCATAAAGTTATAAAGAGTAACTTGGCACAAATTTGGATTTCAGGAATGGCTTCAGGGACATTTTGGTAAACATGTTTCTGTGCATGATGGAGCTAGACATTCTACCTCTTCATACCATGACATGCTGTGGTTTTCTGGGAAGTGTGGGGGCTTTAATGGGAAGGTTTTGACTATGGCAGAGGTGATCCTGAATGAGCCCCAGGAGGATGTAAATTTGTAGGGAAAGGTGTGATGGCATGTTGTAGTTGGTAGTCACAAAGATGCTTTTCTGTATGAGTTGACTGCTTTAGTCTAAAGGATAATAGTAGAATATTAAAAATGATGATCATGTTTTGAGAACCTATTCTATTCTGTGTTATATTGATACATTAATTATGTGATCTCACTTAAGGCTTTCAGCATCCTTAACCAAAAGAGGTAAAGCTTAGAGAGGTAAAGCCTGAGGTCACATATAAGTGAAGGTGGGCACTGAGCAGTAGGAGAAAGAGTAAATAAGAGCAAGACAGAGATCAAAGGAGTTGAGAGAGGAGGGTAAAAGGGATGGACAGACAAGGAAGAGATGGATGTGTTCTGAATACTCAGTCACATGAACTGATTTTTGGGTCTTTGTAAAGATATTAATGAAAATAGGAGTTACATTCAGAAGCTGTGGGAGCTGATGGCCTTTTTCTGGACCCAGAGGATAGAGATAGAGAAATCCTCCAGAAAGGTGGCCAGCTTACATGGCCTCATTCCTGAATATGGTGGAGACATACTCTGAGGGTCCAGTTCCAGGGTAGAGTCAGAGGTCATGGTTATTTAGATGTATTCAAACATGGAAGTGAAATCTGGCTCTAAGTGTAAAGTGACTTTTTTAGAGCCTGGGGACTTTGAGTTTATGTGATGATAAGATCAGAATTCTAAGTTTGATTTCCTTGTAACAGAGCTATATATCATATTCTTCCATGGTTACCCTTGCTACATAACAAAGTACTCCAGAACTTAGTGGCTTAAATAACCATTTTATTACATTTCATAACTATGTAGGTTATAAATTTGAACCAGACTTGCCAGTATGGCTCTTCTCTTGTCTTGTTGCATTGACTTAGGTTCTTTGTGGTATTGTAACTAGATTCTTCCTTTACTTCCCAAAAGGATGTAGGTTTCCTTTTATTGGGTTCTTGTCTGATAAAGAGAAAAGTCGATGGAGAATAGAAGGGTGGGTATAGGGATATAAAGATTTATTTTAAGCCAAAGGAAGATGAAAGACAAAAACAGCTCTCTCTCACACACACATGAGGGAGAGGGGTCCCTGAAAGAGAGTAACCATTGAAGTTCTTAGGAGGTGAGCTTTTATCCCTTCTTGTGATTCCCCATTTGCTTTTTGTGATTGATTGAATTTTCAATCCTTAATTTGAATCTCTATCCCAAAGGTCAGGGGGCTCTTATAATCTCCTGGCACTACCTGTTTGCTTTTCCCTTTTGGTCACTCCTGAGGCTGAAGTTTTGTATTAGCTTGCACTGTTATCCCTTTTATCTATCAACCTTTCCTGTCTCTGTGTCTTTTTTTAAAAGATGGCTTCTTTTAACCCTTCCTGTTCCCAGGTCCTCTGCACTGCCTCAGTGCTGAGTTGGTAGTCTGACTGGTCTTGAAGTTCCCAGGTGGCTTTGCTTACATATATGGTGCCTTGGAAAGGATGACTGGAAGCATGGGCCTTGCCAGGGCTTTGACCAGAGCGCCTTCCTTTCACCTCTCTAATATGTTAGTCTCGGGGCTGAGGCATAGCAGTTGGCTTCTCCTAAAATGAGCATTTCGAAAGAACAAAGTGGAAGTGGCCAGTCTCTTTGTGATTTGGGCTTAGAACTCCCAGAATGTCATTTCCTCTTTATTCTGTGGGTTAAATATGTCAATATCTAAGGGCAGTTTAGATTCAAGAGAGAGGAATTAAACTCCAGTTCTCAGTGGGATCAGTAGCAAAGAATTCACAGCCATATTTAATTAATCACACACCCCGAATGAACTCAAATTAGCAAACTTGAAATAGCAACTGATTCAAGAGTCTGAAGTTCTCCTTGCAGAGGTACCATTGTGCTATAAACACCAGTCATAGTGTAAGTCTCATCAGCGGCACGTGAACTGGATCTTCTTTTCCTTTTTCTGGCACTGGAGGTTGAACTCAAAGGCAGTCTACCCTTGAGCTATGACCCCAGTCCTTTTTTTATTTTTTATTGTGAAAAAGAGCTTCATTAGGTTGCTCAGATTCTCACTAAATTGCTGAGGCTGGCCTTGAACCTGTGATTTTCCTATGTGAGCCTCCCAAGTACTGGGATTGCAGGTATATACCGCTATGCCTGACTGGATCTTCTTCATTTGAACACACATCCAGCTTCTCTACAGCACAAAGTAATATTTTGCTGTCGACAGTGAGGTGACACTCTGAAGTTAATTGGGGTCAAGGACTGTAATGATAGTAATTTTGATAGACTCAAAGGAAAAACAGATTCATTACTGGAAATATCTATTTGAATGAGGCTTAGAAGAGAGCAGGGCAGGAATTGCTGATGTAGTTACATACATAGATCTAGGTAATAGACTATAACCATGGCTCTAACTTTGAACATTCTCTTCTAAATTGGCACCTATACATAGCATACACATGCATAGGAATTTTTTCGTATCAATCACAGTGATTTGCATCAGTTAGATCATCACATGCCTGAAAGAAATGAGTGCCTATGTTACGTGTACATATTCTTTTACCCTGTTGTCAAGTGAGAACATCGCAGCCTAATGGTTAAATCCAGCCTTCTTGAGTTTTAAATCTGTCACCAACAATCCCTTGCTACATAATTTTTGTCAAGATATCTACAATTCTTATGCTTCAGTTTCCTCAATGGTAGGGTTGGGGGAAGTCAGAGCCAGTTTACAGAATTGTAGTGTAGGTAAATAAGATAATTCATGTTAACTTCTATAGAAAAGTACCTGGCACATAGCAAAACCTCAATAGATATTAAATCTTACAGATACTTCTAAAAATGCAAACTACTGATTTCTGGGAAGGGCTTAACTCTGTGTAGATACAAGGGTCATTAGATCCATAATGTCCTTGTTAATATACATTCAAGGGATTAAATGACAATTGACCCACTATAGTATCTGATAAAATCAGAATGAACTTTGAAATATTTGCCACATTTGTGCTCTTAAACACAACAGTATAAAAAATCAATGTAGAAACAGATATCTAGCTGTTTAGAGATGAAAGGAAATACTTCTCTTCATTGATAGTAGAGATAGAAAGACTCTAAACGCAGAGAATGCCTTTTATATAAAACTATCCAGGAATTTTGATCTTTCATTATTTCCTAAAATACAGGAACTAAATTGAAGTTAGTGAAGCATTGGGTTTACGATTACAAAGCAATGCAAAACCAAAGTGACTTAACTAAAAATAGAGTGTTTTTTTTTAAAAAAATTAATTGTTGGAAAAAATAGCCTCAACAAGTTTGACTTAGTAGCTACAACCAAGAAAAAGCCTATTAACAATAATTGGTGGGTTCTTCATTTCCAAGAACCCATAATTAAATTTTATTGTCTTATAAGTGATTTGGATTAATTACATCCATAATAGACTGATGCTCATTCCCCACTTTAAAGTAGGAAATGGCAGTTTCATAGAATCCAGTCATTTATTGCAATCCTTAAGCATTTTGTTTCCTGCCAAGGCAAATCTGCTACAAAGCCCATTTCCTCTTAGGATTTACTGAAAAGTGACAGGTGTTGATTTGCTGGTATCTTTCTCAACAGATCAGAATGAGCTAAACAAAATGACTTCTGCACCCATTTAGGCAGAAAAATAAATGGGGATACCAGCTAATGAGGGAATATAGAGTTAGCCGGACTCAAAGCCTTCCAAGCTGTTGGCAGCTGGAATCAAAAAAGGAATCATGCAGACAGTTGCTCATGTTTATTGCTGAACATGAAATTAGAAAAATGCTTCATCTTCTCCACAGGTGCAAGAGCATATAGTTATTAATTGCAGCAAAACACATTTATTGACAACCCCAAGCCTACAAAATTCCATACTCAGCAAATGGCTTTCAAAGTTCATCCAAAAAGCACTTTAGAATCAATACAAAAGCATTGCACAGTTGACAAATCTGTACCTTGTAAAATTTTGCATCCTGAAAGCATGGCATAGACTGTCTCTTAACATTTATGTAGTTGAACATCATCAATGCTTTCTTTGTTCTTGCAAAAAAAAAAAATTGTTAGAAAAAAAAAAATCCTCAACCTCCCATTGCTTTGATAGGTGTTCTCTGGAATGTTAGCAGGATTGAACTAATTTGGCTTTTGTCTAGATGTTTTGAAAACAATTTTATCCTTTCATTGAGCCATGCAACACATTGAGTCCTTTGCTCATCTATTAATTTAACAAGGGTCTATTGAACATGTATTATGTGCTGTGATGAGCATATGTAAATACATAAAGACTTAATATCTTATGGGCGCTATGTTATGAAATAACTATAACATGCCATATCATAGTATTTTATCAGATGCCAAATTTTAATCCAAGAACTTTAAGAGCCACCTTAGTTCTGAGAGGGATAAACACTTGAAGGATTCCCAGAAAGGAGATCCTGAGCTAGGCTGCCTACAAAGTGTCAAATGGACATGCATACTTTATGTAGTTGTTATTCTTCCAACTTATCCCATACTAAATAAGATTTGAGACAACTTACATAAAAACATACCATGCAACATGAAAAATAATACACATGAAGAAAAAGATAAATAAATATCATCCAGTGACTCAAGGAGTGAGTTCAGGACTCCAAATAAACCACATAATTTTCTGAGTATCTTGAGGAGATGGATTTCAGATTTGGCCCTGAATTTCTTGGCACTCAGGACCAGACAAAAATATTGGATGTAAGAGACATATGATCCCAAATGAGACCACAAAAGTTGCTAGTTGGACTTGTGCAAGAATACCTGAAATAAATATCTCCTATAAATCTTTAGAAGGGTACAGTGGTATAAAATGTATTATACCTCAGAATTGTTTATATAATACAAAAGCCAGCTTATATGGCTGCTATCCTTCAATGTAGGCCACTCCTCTGATAATCCAGCTTCATCTATTTATTCATTCAATTAAGAAATTGAACCTGGATTACTGACATATATTTATAGAGAGATAATTCTCTAATGGCTAATGTGCGTTTATAAAAATTATGATAAAACCAGGTAACATGATTCTAGCAGCACAATTCATAATAGTCAAGTTACAGAACCAGTCTCTGGTGTACACCAATGGGTGAATGGATAAAGAATATGTGTACATATACACAATTGGGTTTTATTCAGCTATAAAGAACAAAATTATGCCATTTGCAGGAAAATGGATGGAATTGGAGAACATCATGCTTAGTGAGACATCAGATTCAGAAAGGCAAGTATATGTCCTCTCTCATATGTGGAAACCAGAGTGGAAAATAGGAAAGAAAAGGGACTTCATGAGAATTAGAAGAGAGGCCAGAAGAACAGTGGAAGAGGATCAGGAGAGGGAGGAAGGGAGGGAAAGAGAGGTATAGGGAAGGAAAAAAGACCAAACAATGCAATATGCATGTATGAATATATCACAATGAATATTATTATCGTATATAATTGTACAGTAAATATAAAACTATATAAAATAATTATACACTAAATATAGTTATATCAATAAATTTTTTAAAAAACATGAAAAAATATTTATGGAGAACTTGCTGTGTGCTGGATACTGTGTTAGGTAGTGGAGATAAACCAGTGGACAAAGCAGGTTACATGTTAGAGATGACAGCCTGTTAGAAAAATAGGTGATAAACCAGTCACTAAACTCGGTTCAGAGAAGGGTTGGTGTTGTGGAGATAATACATTTGGATTATGTGATGGAGAGGATGAGCAAAGCCTTGTGAAAGGCATCGCTTGAGACACCTTTAATGACAAGAAGGAACTAATCATGACAAGATTAGGAGGAAAGGTTCACAGCCATACAAGGTCTCAGGAGAACAACCAACGTGGGCGAGTTGGAGAAATAACAAAGCATATGGCTAGGGCATAGTGAATGGCATGACATGAGATGAGAACAGATATAGACACAGTGACCTATCATGATCTGAGTAGATGTCACTCTAAGAGCAATAGGAAGAAGGCTGTGTGATTTAGAATATTATGATTGTGTTCTCTAAATTTTGTGTCAAATTCTACTCTTTGGCATAGAATTTTGCAGACTCGAGTGCTCTTGTATTAATTTACTAGAATAGATTTGACACTAAAAAAAGCCTTAGAATCACATGGCTCATCTAACAGTCTACCCAAATTTAGCAATTTAGAGTTGAAGGATAATCTTGACCTTAACTGACTTTCTTGTTTCCAAGTGTTTGCCAATCATAATAATTTTATATTGAAAAAAGCCAAAGCAGGTATTCCCAACTTTTATGGTAGCATAAAAATATCCATACAGCAACAACAAAATGCCTAGCATTAATCAAGCACATTTCCTGGTGCATATCCAAGATAAACTGGTTGTGAAAATATACCCCTAGGTAACTAAATGAATTGACCTATGATATAAAGTTGTTAGCTATAAGCCAATTAAGCTTTGGAGGACTGCCAAAATGATTATTAAAGCTTTAGAGTGGGTGTTATTAAGCCATACCTTCTGACAGTAATTAGGTGACAGGATCAGTTATCTTCTAAGGCCACTCTTAGTTGATGACAATACAACACATGATCAGTATATCCAACCTCTCTTCTCCCTTGAGTGTTTTCCTTAGGGAAGGCAGAAGACTGACTTTTCTTATGGTCCAGTGATCCAGCAGAAAAGTTGCCTTTCTGTAACCTGGGTTCTAGGGCCATCTTGGTAGATGGATGACTTGGGAGTAAGAATTTGATGATTATTCTACTCTAACATTTTCAAGAGAAAGGACTTCAGCTGCTTGACAGTCTCACAGAGAGAGCGAAAACAATTCACTGCAGAGTCCCAAAGAGACAAGCGAAGACATTCCATTTGGTTTTGTATTCATTTTGTGAAGAACCAGCCATATTTCTGAGAGATTGTTTAATAGTGCAATGCATCCCTACTCTGGATTCAGGCACTACTCTCCATGTCACTTGAGGAAGCAACATATTGTCCTACAGAATTTTTTAGATTGACATAATTGTAAAGAAAAGCAGGGATGAAGGTACTTTGAAGATGTTTCTTAGAATTATATTTTAGAGATGGGAACACTGAGTCGGAATTCCACAACTTCTCTTACTAATATGCTTGGCATGTTTACCACATATGAAATTTTTAAACTTTCTTATCTGTTCCAATAATCTCTTTGTCTGTTCATAAGAGCTATATTTCTACTTATATTAATAGGTATCAGTCAGGTTTTAGTGTAGGAAATAGATGGTAACATCAAAGTGTTGTTTGAAGAGGACTGAAGGTCGTGTACACACAGGACTGGACAAAGTTAAGGGAATCAACAAGGGACCAGGAAGGACCTAGGCCGTAGGGACCATAGGAAAATTTTAATACTCATAGTCCTGAAGAGACAGGAGTGGGGTCAGTCATTGTTGTTGCCATAACCCAGGGTGGCCTGTAGCCTAGGGAGAGGTTGGATCAAAAGGAGCTGTTACATAGAAGAATGTAACTGCGCCCAGAATCACAGCCTCCACACAGCTTGAGCGTGAGTCAGGGGAATACATATCTTACCTCTATTCCTCCTTCCCATCTTTCTCTGGCCTTTCTCTTACCTGCATCGATAACCCAGTCATAGGCTTGTTCAATGGTAAATCCAGAGAGTCTCCTAGAAGCAGAAAGCAGAAAAAAGCTGACAATGGATCCAATGGAAAAACAAAGGCCAGCTTAAACTATGCTATCTATTAAACATGATTTAATGAAAGGCGGGTTCCTTCTTATTATTCTTAAACTTTTATGATCTCTCAGTTAATTCTTACTAGCTTTTCTAGAAAAGTTTATCTTGGTCTAAAGTTTTGCTCTGGTACACTTTGTTTTTGAACTATAACTGCATACGGAAAAGTACACATATGATAACTATCCAGCTCCATGATTAGTACACATACGATAACTATCCAGCTCCATGAGTTCTTCCTGGGTTTTGTCTTTTCTGAAGAGGGCCACTGTAAATGTCCCTCTCCGTGGCCTGTGGTGAATATGTTTATGTATGAGGAGTGTTTACCTGGAAGGAGAATTGCTGAGTCAGAGAGCAAGGATATGCATTAAGCTCTAGTAGATGCTGCCAGATTTTCAAAACTGTTTCACCAGTTCATGTTCTCACCAACAGAAAATGAGTTTCAGCTGCTCCAGACCCTCACTTATACTTGTAGTGTCTGTTTTCTGTTTAGGTATTTTAACCTCGGTGGCAGATGTGTAGTGATATTGTGATATAGTTTAAATTTGCATTCCTATGATGGCTGATAAAGCTGAACACCTTTTCACATGCTTATTGGCTATTTGAAAAGAAATCAATTATTGTTATGTGCCTGCCTTACCTATCCTCTATTAGGTTATCTTACTGTTTTTCTCACTGAGAGTTCATTATATATTTTGAATTTTTGAATTTAAACACTTTGTTGAATATAGTTGAGTGTGTGTGTGTGTGTGTGTGTGTGTGTGTGTGTGTGTGTGTTGCAAGTTTCTTCCCTTCTATGGTTTGTCTTTTTCAGAATTATAATGGTGTATTTTGATAGATAAGTCTGAACTGTTAAATTTAGCAGTGCTTTACTTTTTGGCAAGAATGGTTTGTATGTATTTCAGAAATATTTGCCTAATTACCCAGATGTCACAATGTGCTCACCTATGTTTGTAATTTCAGAACTTTATGGTTTCCTTTTTCACATTTACATTTGCAACCCATCTAGAATTTATTTCCACATGTGGTGTGAAGTAACAGGTAAGATTTATTGCCTTCCCAGGTCTGTTCATTGAGATGACTATCCTTCCTCCACTGTATTGCTTGTTTCTAATTTAATAGTCAATTTAAATTTATAAATTAACTTAGGGGCTTTGGCATTCAAGAACAGGGACTGCTTTTCTATTTACTTTCTATTTATTCTCTAGTTTTTTTGAGTTTTTCAGTAACACATTTATGATTCCTACATAAAGATTTTGTACTTTTCAAGTATTTTTCCTAGTTTCTTTTTCAAAATCACTTCTGTAAATGACATATTTTCTTCCATTATATCCCCTAATAGGTTTTTATTTGTATATAGTGAGGTTGTTATTTTCATATATTGATTTCATACCCAGCCACTTCACTGAAGTCTTTTATTGTTTACTTTCAGTTGTTTCTCTTGGGTTTTCAAAGATTGCATCTGCAAATAATTATTTTTCCTTATTCTGTTGAAATTTTTACTTCCTTTTAAACATATTTCTTTTAGCTAGTTCTGAAAGAATTACAAATAATAGTAGTGATAGATGATATATTTGTTGTGTTTCTGATCTTAAGGGATGCTTCTAAGGCTATTCCCATTAATCACAATCATGGTAAGAAATTGCTCATCAGTTTCTTTTATTGTATTTAGAATTTTTATATCTGCATTCATGAATAAGATTAGTTTGTTTGGTTCTTTTATGTTTTCTTTTAGTCTGGTTTAACATCTATGATATAGTAGGGATTTAAAAATTAAAGAAGATATTGGTCCCTTGTGAAATTGTCCAGGACTGATGCTTTTTGTTGAGGAGGGGATGACCTTAGAAATTATTTTTTCTAAAATATTTGCTCTGTTTAGAGTTTTGATCTCTTTTTGTGTTAGTTTTGGAAACACAATTTTTAGAAAAAATAATTAATCTAGATTATCCTTTACCTAATATTATTTTCCTATACCAAGATCCCTTCCAGGATAACAAACTCATCGTGTCTTCTTAGTCTTTATTGTAAAAGTTTCTCATACCTTCCTAGTTTTTTATGACTTTGACTTTGACTTTATCTTTTGTGTTCAGATTTTATGTTTAGATTTTGAGGATACTGGTGAAGTGTTTCACAGAAAGTCCTTTGATTGGGGCTTATCTGAAAAATTTCTTATGATTAGACTAGAGATATATCTTTTGGGGAGAAAGACCATTTTCATTATATCTCCATTTGTAAAATTACTTTTTATTTCTCCCATTGCATTCTTTACCCGTGGGAAGGAAACCACTTGTGCATCCCATACTTAAGGGGTGAGAATTACGCTCCACCCCCTTGAGAGCAGAAGTTTCCTATAAATTGTTTGCAATTCTGCATATGGATTAATCGCTTTTCCAAAAATTATTACTGTCGTCAGTCATGTATTTATATCAGTATGAACTCAAGGATATTTGTTTTATACATTGGGTTATAATCAATGCAACCTTATTTATTTTGTTGCTCAAATAATTCCAGCATTGGTCTTTCAGTGCTCTTTGACTCTATATCTTTCTGCCCTATTTCCACCCATCATTGTGAGGTTTTTTTTTTTTTAATTTTTATTTTTAGCACTTCATACTTTCTTGCTCTACAAATCATGCTCCAAACTAATCATGTATATTTCTCTATGGCATCCCTAATTCTCTTTTTTGGAGAGCAGAATTAGAAACCAAGATCTGGAGCCAGAGGTAGTGGCACACACCTGTAATCCTAGTACCTGGGAGGCTAAGACAGGAGAATTTTAGGTTCAAAGCCAAAATATAAAAATAAAATTGGGCTGAGAGTGTAGCTCAGAGGTAGAATGTCCCTGGATTCGATTTCTAATTTCTGCACCACACAGAAGGGGGGGGGGAGAAAGAGAAAGGAGAGGAGAGGAGAGGAGAGGGGAGAAGAAAAGAGGAGAGGAGGAAAGAAAGAAAGAAGCCAAGATCTACAATGCATGCAGTGTGCATGTATAGAACTATCACACTAAAGCCTATTAAAATATACAATTAATATGTTAATAAAAATTTTAAAACTCAAAAGATTAAAAAAAAGTCTGAGTGCTGTGTGTTATCATTAATAATGAGATGCTATTGTCTCTAGGATACATCAGCTGATGGAGCAAGAGAATATCTGTGCACATGCTAGCCTATGTACACACACACACACACACATACACACATACCTCTATTTCTAAATTAAGCTATAGTAATAGAGTAATAGTAATAGAGCTATAGTAACCCTAGTTCCCAATAACTGAGGGTTTCCTATATAGAATTCCAGGTTGGCATTGTGTGTTTTTTCTTCCATAATTTCAATATTGTATTACTTATTTGAATGATTTTTTATGAAAGTTTGCTATAATTCTTATTCCTTTTTTATATTATTAAGGCATTTTTTCCTTTTTCTTTCCTTCAGGATTTTCTTTTAGATTTGTAAAATTTGAATGTATGTAGATAGAGAGTCATTTTGATATTTATCATATTTGGTATCCTCTGAACTTCCTGGATTTGTGGGTTTTATTATTGAATATTAATTTTGGAAAATTTAATAACACTAATATTTCAATTGATCTTTTTTCCTCTTTTTCTTCTGCTTCTGTAGTTCTATTTGTGCATACGACATACTTTTGAAATTGTTACACAGTTCTTGGATGTTCTATTCTACCTTATGTATTCTTTTTTTTCTATTTGTCAAGTTTCTATCAGCTGCCCAAACCTCCAGGTTTCTAAGACAGTAACATAAATAGAGGATCACATATATATTTATATATACATACTATATATTTATATATTTGTATATATCGCAACATAGATATCTTTATCTTCTACTTTAGTTTTTACTCATTCTTTTGCAGAATGAACAATATTGAAGTTAGTATATATTTCCTTCTTTTTATCCCCTTCTCCCTTTAAAATGATTTCCATGAAAAAAAAAAATGATTTCCATGGACATTATTTGTCCTAGGTTTTCTATTGATCACTTTTTTATTACCTCCTTTGAATAAATGTTTATCCCTTCCTTTATTTACTAAGTTTAAATAGCATATTTCATATTATATATATGAAATTTGAGGTATCAGTGCTATGTGCTTTTTCTCTTCTTATATTTTTAAGTTTTATCATTTTCAATTCATTTTGTTTTCCCCAAACCTCCACTTCATATCCATTACTCTGTTTTTAGGAGTATTGTCTCCTTTTTGTTGTTTCTCTAGTGGATTTCATTTTTATGGTTCTTTTTCATTTCTGAGCTACATAAGATTATGTTTCATCTCCCTCTGTTGTCTCACTATATTTTTTCTGAGTTCTTGTAGTTCTTTGAACTCTTTGATTAATTCACTTGGTTACTTTGAATTCACAGCAATGTGCTTGGCCAGGATTTTCATCTGCTTGGTGGCAATATTTTTTTTCAAGTTATTGCATTTTTGGCATTTGTTTTCTTCTGTTCCTTTCCTCCTAAAGTAGTTTAAAATGATTCTATGCTGTATTCTTTAAAAAATTATAACACATTTTAATTATAACACATTTTGATTGCAGTGACTAATTATATTTGAGCCATCTATTTACACACAGCCTATGTGAAACAGTACCTGGGCAGTATCATAACTGGCAGAGATTTACTTGCATCTGAGTCATTTAGCTTTCATTTGCATTCCTGTCTCTACAAAAACCAGCAGCTTTTCAGCAGTCAAAATTAACTATAATTCAGTCTCTTCCTGAGCTCACCTATAGACTGCTTTCTGTAAAGATGATGTGTTTTTGCTTTTTCATTCTGTGATGCCAAATTTGTTGTAGAGAAAGTCCTGTCATCCAGTCCATGTACCCTCTTTCTATTATTCTAAACAATGTGCACCAATCAGAATACCAATAGAAATTAGGTGTCTCCTTTAAATGGAGTAACTGAAAAGATTTAGTAGTTTTCTTTTAAGGTTGTAGTCATACATAAGGCAAAACACTAAGAGATGTTGGAATACCATAAGATGAACAACAGCAAGGAGTCAGGATCTCCAGGGACCATAGTATGGGAAATTAAGTCTATTATAGTTAGATGTAGAATGTTCCCTAAAGAGCTCATTTATTAATATTCAGAGTTTATTTAGTTAAGTCATGAGAACTGTAATCTCATCAGTGTTTAAATCCATTGCAATGGATTTATCTGGGTGGTAACCCAGGCAAGTGGGGTGTGGATGGAATAGGTGGTGACTTTAGGGATTGTACTTGTGTCTTTGATTCCCTTTGCTTGCTTGCTCTCTTTTGCTTCTGGCCTCCCTGAAGTGGGGAGTAGAGCCCATATGCTTTCTCCTTCTCTGCTTTCTGCTTCCTGCTGCCCTGGCCTGACCACTAGCTCTGCATTCTGGCCTCTCATGGACTGAACTCTGAGCTCCCCCCAAAACTGTGAGTTAATAAATCTTCCTTCCTCCAAGTTGTGTAGTCAAGTTTACTGGGATATAGCAATGAGAATTCTGATAAAAACAAAGTTGTTATGGAGAGGGAAAGTGAGGGTAAGAAACAGAGAGAAAGGAAAGAGAGAAACCAGGGCTATAAAAGCTGATTTTCCAACAGGATCTCTATCTTTTGGTTAAAGAACTGCCAACCTATGGGTCAATAAGGAACGAACTAGGAGAATAAATATCTCAACTATATATTCTTTCTTCCTTACCATTTCCTAAGCCAATTTCCATTATCCAAAGCAATTGGAAGCTGTGTGCACAAGTATCTGCATAACACAATCCATAGAGGTCATCTGACTGTGTAAACAGACATTATGAAGCTTATAACAATTTTGGTTTTGGTTTTATGGGTTTTCCACTATTTTAGATTAGTGGGATGTGTTAGACAAAACACAGTAAACTTGGACTGCGATATGCACCCACAGTTTCTTTTCCTGGTATATTCTTGCAATCCTGTTGTAGCTTCATTGCATTTGGCAGCTGTTCCCATGTTTTGTTTTACGTATTTTTTGAGAATGTCTTTAAAGGTAAATGTTGAGGTTTTGTTTCTTGTTGTATTGGGCGATTGCCAAAAAGATGAGGAGGAAGAGATGATCTAACTTACCACTCTGGTTGCAGTATGATTTACAAGAACATGAGCCTGGACAGGAAGATGACTTTGGGGAGGCTATTGCAGTATTCTAAGTGACAGGGGGCAACAGCTTAGATTTGGGTGGTGATTGTAGAATGATGAGGAGTGCATGAATTCCAAAAATGTTTAACAAGTTTAGTAGGGCTTGGTTGATTGGTTAAATATGGTAAACAAAGGAGATGTATATTTGGCTAACTCTCACATTTCTGGCATGTACAACTATGTGATGATATTTTCATTTACTAAGGATGATGTTATAACAATGGCTGCATCTTCATAAGCTTTATTTCTTGTCTCCCATGCCCTTCATATTTAAGGAGATAAAGAACAACTACTGAAGTGTCATCGACACTTTTAAAAAACATAATGTGATAAGGAGGTAAGTTAGAAATATTAACCTTACCAGTAAAGCATACTTGAAAACTTTGTATATTTTACTCCCATAGCATAAACAAGTTGATGGGATTTTCCTTCATGTCCTCTTACTGTGTGATTTCAATTTTCTGCCTCTTCTTACTTGGCAGTAGACATGGGTGGAACAGAGAATGGTTAAATCATACTGAGGATGTAGCATAAGAAGATACTGGCATTTTGGGGGTAAGTAGACTTTAGAAAGGTCTCATGCCTCTGAGAGAAGAGATATGTTCCCTATCCAGATGAAGGAATATGGACTTGTTGGTCACCCCCAGGAGTATAGAGTATACGTATGATATTCTACACAGTGCTTAGGGAAGATAAACTAGACTAAATACATGCTTACTTGAGTTTGAAGTTAGAAACTTACAATTTGGGAACTCTGTTTGTGTGTGTGTGTGTGTGTGTGTGTGTGTGTGTGTGTGTGTGTGTGTAATAACTTATGGAAGAGGGCAGGCCATACTCCATAAACCTTCCTCCTCCATCAATAGTACATATACATATTTCATTATCAGCGGGCAAAGATTAATTTTCTAATAATAACATTTCTTATCCTCCATCTTTTAAAATAAGATAAAGAATATAATTCTCAGGTTATAGAAAAAGCATTTCATGAGGAGCAGATTTGGTAGTAAAAGTACAAATTCAGTTTTGGCATATTGAGTTTCAGGTACCTGTGAGGTATCCAAGTGCAGACTTCAGTTCAGCAGTGGGATAGAATACCTGAGGCTCAGAAGGGAGGTCTGAGTTGGAGACATGATTTTGGATGTTACTGTCATATAGAAGATAACTGAAGCTGTAGTAATGGATGATATGAGATAGAAACTGAATCCATGGGGAGAAGAGAAGCATGCTGGAGAATCAGGGATTCCTCTTCTCACCTCCACTCCCACCTGTACTGAAAAGCTGTAGCTGTAGCTCAGTGGTAGAGTGCTTGCCTAGCATGTGCAAGGCCCTGGGTTCAATCTCTAGTAATGGAAAAATAGAAGGAATGGAGAGAGTGGAAGAAATGGAAGTAGGGAAGGAAGGAAGGAAGGAAGGAAGGAAGGAAGGAAGGAAGGAAGGAAGGAAGGAAGGAAGGAAAAAGTTGGGTATAGCTGGGGATGAGCTATCAAAGGAGATTAAGATGGGATGGTCATAAAAAAAAGTAAGAGGAAAACCAGGAGAATCTAGAGTCATGTAACTCAAGGGAATATGTGGTTTTTAAAAAGTTAGGCCATTTCTGTCAAATACTGTTAAGAAATACTGGTAAATGAAGAAGCAAAGCTTTCTTTGACTTGCAAAGATTATTGACTTCACTGAAAGCTATTTTTCATGGGTGGTAGAGCAGAAGCATATTTGAATAGGTTGAAAAGTCAGTAGAAAGTAGAGAAAATAATATAAAAAAACTATTTACAAGAGTGAAAAAAGATATAGAAGAGTCTAGGTGCAAGTGAGAGTCACTTTTTTCTTTTTTAAGAAAATGATTAAAGTGTGTTTAAATGTGAAGGGAGACATCTGAGGAGAGACTCAACATAGAGGCAGGAGAAGAAATCTCTGGCCATGGAGTCATGAGAAGGTGAGATGTGAGGGAGATCACTTTTGTTAGGAGAAATATTTCCTCCAGTTCAAAGTAGGAAAAAAGATAAATTGTAATAGGTATGTGTTTTTCCTGAAGAGAGTTGTAGTTTCCTCATGATCATCTTAGCTTATCAGCAAAATTAGACAGAGAATCATACCCTGAAATGTAAGAGGGCAGAGAAGGGTTGGAGGAGACTAAAGAAGACTTTAAAATGGCACTGTGGTCACTTGTAAAGCCATCCAGGCAAACTGGAGGATCCCGATGGGTTGAGAGAACATAAATGTACACCATGGTATTTTTTTTTTTTTTTTTCTCCAGAAATTCGGAGTTGTCTTAAAAAGAAAGGTTGACTATATGACCCTGGTGCTTCTGCCTGCTAGAGTTTCTGTGTTGTCCCTCTCCAAAGTGTATGGACACCTGGCCACAGAAAAGCTAGTTTCATCTCTACATAACATCGCAAATTCTTCATTGATTAATTGAAGAGACTTCTCTGGTAGATGCTACATCTAAGGAGATTCTATTCTCCTAAATAAAGTCTCCTCTGCAATAATGGTTAGAAAGGTTAACAGGTGAATTTGAAGTAAGAAACTAACATTTATTGTTCATAAATACGCAGTTTTTGCCTCAATTCTCTGCTTCATATTCAGTACAAAGTGCCTTTTAAATACCAAAATGTAGCCGGGCGTGGTGGCGCACGCTTGTAATCCCAGCATTTGGGAGGCTGAGACCGGAGCATCCGGGTTCGCGGCCAGCCTCAGCTACTTAGTGAGGTCCTCCGCAACTTAGT
>PVLC010014894.1:23321-38559 GCA_004027655.1 Graphiurus murinus
TTCTAAATCATAAGTTCACATCTATAAACCCGAGTTTAGACTGCAAATAAGTCTTTCCTATCAGTGGGCTTATAATGCACTATCTCTATGAAAAATTAGACTTAGAAATTTTTGGTTTTGCTGGTATTCTGATAACATTTCTCTTTAAAAGAGTGACAATTTGTTTTCATGTACTGTGGGACAATAAAAATCAAAGAACATTGGTAAAAGGTTTAATTTATAGATGATTTTTGTTTAATTATTAGAAACTATGTCTCATTTTCCAAAATTCTCTTTCTTCTTGTTGTACCAGAATTTGAACCACTTTTTCTTTACCTACATCTCAATCAATTAATGTGAAGGAATATCAGAAAGGTTAGCATGCATTTAAAAATAATGTTCTCAGGAGGTGGTGGCCTGGAAGCCACATTTGAACATGTTTAATAGTGAATAGGAAAAAGGAAAACAAGAAGACATTTCTTTCCAGGAGGTACAAAAGTTAGTTCCTTTCCTGACTCTTAAGTACTAGTATGCATACAAAATTTTGTTGTGCATATCCAAACGCAAAATACAGAGAATTAAAGTAAACCTATCATTTTTCAGCTGCTCTAGGTGACCTGTTCAGAATTAATAAGAGACAGGGATACTGAAACTCTTTTTTTTGTGTGCAAGAATTGTTTTTGTAAAAGACATGTGTGAGTAGTTTTCATTTAAGACTAAAATATTTTGACAAATCAAAACTTCAACTAGAACCACTCTGACTAAATTTAAGTCCATACATTGAGATATAAAATGGTGTTAATCACATATTTCAGCTGTCAAAATCCCTGGCACAGTGTATTAGTGAAAAAAGTAATAAAAGAACAAGAAAAAAAAGTATCTGCCAGGGAGAAAAGATGGCTATAAATACACATTTTATCTGTAGATTCAAATGTTTTCACTAAACATGCCAAGAAGAGATAATTTAGAATCTCAGTAAGAGGATTTAGAAAGTCAAAATGAACTAGAAAAAGACAGACCATGCAAATGATAGAAGAATGGGGAGAAACCTCCAATATTTTTTATCTAAGGGCTTCTAATCTCCTTGAATTTGAATATAATTATAATTCGGAGATATTAGGAAACCTGAGATCAGATTTGTTTTTCTTATTGATATTCAGCTGGAAGGGTAAGCCATATATTATTTAAATAAAGAATAATAAATCCATTTGAAAGAGCTAGATCAAACTCATACAGATATATATTATTCTCCCAGAACTTCACAGGCTCCAAAGGCAAGTGGAAGACCCCAGAGGTTGGGCAGTTCATTTTTCTGCACTTAGAGCACCCCAGAAAGACTGCTCGGTTTCTTCTTATTGATTCTGAATCTTCAGACAGACAGTTGCTAGACTGTTGGTCCAATTTCCTCCCTTAAATTTTGGTTCAATGATTCTGTTCTATCATCTTCAACATCCCATTTATTCATCAATTAGGAAACATCTACTTTATGCCAGATACTTGGTTACTCACTGAGAGGACAAAAGTAAGTCCCCTTTCCTTGGGGAAATACAGTGGTGAGGGAAATGAACTAGATGTTCTGGGAATTTAGAGAGGGGCATCCCTGGGAGCCTAGGAAAACATATTTAAAATAAGTCTCAAAAACATAATATATAGTAGCAAGAGTGAAAGCATAATGTTTCAGGAAGAGAAAGGAAAAGTTAATACAAAGATGTGAGGGTGTCAATAGAACCAGGGGTTTCAGAAGTCCCATATGCATTGGGTAAAGGCTACTCCTAGTAGTAGGGTGGGGGATAGGAGGTGAAGTTAGGGCAACACTCACGAAAATAGCTTTTGAGGAGCATTAATCCTGTTTGAAGTTCTGCAAAAATAGATAAATGAATAAAAAATTCAAGTCTGTATTGGCTTTGGTTAACAAAGTGAATTACATCCCTCTTCTGGAGATTCATAAAGACATTATTATTATCAACATTGTAAGAAATCCATAATATTATACTTCATTTAACACCAAACTTGCATCCAAGAACTCTTTATTTTAATAGAACACTTTTAGGGCTTAGAATCAGTGCTCCATGGTGCACACTTTGGGAAATATGGCATTAACATGGGCAAAAAGGCAACAGACTTGGGTTTTATCTTGAAAATACCGAGGGATGCTCAACTATTTTTATTTTATTCATTTTAAATTAAAAAAATATTTTGAGTCAGGGTCTTGCTAAGTTGCCTAGGCTGGACTCTAATTTGCAATCCTTCTGCCATATCCTCCCAGATTGCTGGGATTACAGGACTTGTATATTTTTAAAGTATGGAATGAATATGATCCAATTTTCATTTTAGAACTCTCTCTAGCAACTTTGGAGGTTGCCAGGTGTGCCAGCTTGGGAGGCCACATTAGAAAGGAGTGAAATGGAGGCAGGAAGATGGAGGTTGCTGAGGCCCAAACTAAAGTGGCAGCAGGAGAATGAAGAATAGAGGATACACCAGAGAGATGCTGATGGAGTTGGGTGGGAGTCCCTACTGAACATGGAGACTGCAGAGGATGTAGGAAAGTTTGGTAGGAAGAGCAGGCATGGGAGGAGGCACTGGTGCAGAATTGGGCTAAGAGTCTAGGCAAGGAAGGAAAAACCAAGCTGCTTGCATTTGGAGCAATGGCCAAGGAAGATGAAGCTGAGGGTAAGAACTGGAGCCTCAGTTTCCCTAATGACTAAATAGAGGCACTATGGAGGCACTTCCCAAGGCTATGTGATGCTCCCAGCCTGTGGTCCAGTTAGACTTTGTCCACTGAAGACATCAATAAACATGTTCCATGCCCTGGCTCCTCTCCAAGTGGTGTGGTTCCCTGCACAACCATTTGGCTTTCTTTCTGCCTTTCCTTCACCAAGTGTCTACAGGAGGTCACATTTATCTTTGGGAAGGTTTTCTTGGGGATGTGTTAGAGCTTTAAGGGATATCACTTGGCTCTGCCAGGCGTTAGCTGATTTTCTAAGCATCCCTGTTTGGAATATAATCCTCAACTCTCCCACCAGCCTCTTTATACTTCTGTAATTCTCATTTTCACTTCAAGATTAGGGATGCTAATTTTGCTCTCCCTTTAACTGCACTTGCAAACTAGATGCTACTGTAATTATATACTTGTGGGCAACTAGCTACTGTCTGCTAGTCTGAATGATCTGGTAGGTTGGCCAGCTATCCTGGTTTTTCTGGGCCTGAAGAGTTTCTGGGATGCAAGACTTTCTGTGCTAAAACTGGGACAGTCCTGGGCAGACTAGGACAGTTGGTCAACTTAACTCTCTCTGTATTATTTCCAGTGTCTGCCACATGATAGCTTTTAAATATTTCATGTGAATAGTAGCTATAATTAATTTAGCAGTT
The DNA here is from genome assembly GCA_004027655.1 of Graphiurus murinus. NCBI lineage: Eukaryota > Metazoa > Chordata > Mammalia > Rodentia > Gliridae > Graphiurus > Graphiurus murinus. Next base: position 26,670 of record PVLC010014894.1, read on the forward strand.
ATGATGTAGCAGATATTTATATTCATTATATCATTTTATCTTAATTGTTAATGATACTCAAATTCATTGCACATGCAAGCAACTTGCAACTTCAGAGGTGGCCATCTGTCCAGGGCCCCTGAATGCAGTAGGTGGCAGAGTCATGAGTTGAACCCAGAGCTGCTGATTTTAAACCTGTGCTATTTCTAGAATGCAACAATGCCTCTATAACCTCCTATCATCCACCTGCTGGGATAGCGCGTTAGTGCTGAGCTTTAGGAGCTGTCAGAGACCGGCTCCAAGGGAATGAGAAATGTTAATGGAGTCGAGCACTTTGTAAACTCTCAGTGATAGCTCCCACCCTTCTCTCTCCAGGGCCCTTTTCCCCAGGGAAGCTTGTTATCTGCAAGAAACATGAATTCTTGAGAAAGAGAAAATTCCTAACTACTAGCGGGAGTTAGAAATCAGGCATTTGTAGCAACTTTTATCTTCATGCACATATCATAAAACATATTGCTTTAATAACCCTAAGCCTTCATGGTACTCTTTAAATAACAGCTTTTATAGCTGAAATTAAGATGCTATAACTAACTATAAAAGGCAGGATTTTGTTTCTGTGTTTACTTAGGTATTTTCACAATGGAATTGGTGCCTGATGTATTTTCTATTGACCATTTTGTGACAAGAATTAACTTGTGGTGTCTACTATAGGACAAAATAATTCCTCAATCACTCAAAATCCTCTTAGTAGTTTAGATTTATAATGCAGTGTGGGATTCTCTTAATAGAATATTATTATCAGATTAGTTACTCATGTGGCAGCTATTATTTTAGTATAATAAACAAATGTAGCTCATAATTGTAAATTGTACTGTGATTAATGAGTGTGTCACCCTGGCACAGCAGTAACATATTTGCTCTTTGTTTAATCAAATTTAAAAGGAGATTGAAGTAGGGATTATGATATGACACCTACTAGATATGAAAATGGTACTACAGCTCCAGGTCATCGCTTCCCTCTCCTGTACAGGAGCAGTTTCTTTGACATGAATAACTTGTGTTACCAGAGATTACAGGGAACTGGAATGCACACAGAATCACATGGCCATCATCAATTAAATACTTCAGTATGAGATTCATCCTCCTTTTCCTTTTATTCTTTTTCTCTTTGGTGGTACTGAGGATCAAACCCAAGGGTGAGGGGGATTAGCTCTAAGCTATACCTCCAGCCTTATTTATTATTATTTATTTACTTATTGTACTGGGGATTGAACCCAGGGGCATTCTACCTCCAAGCTATACCCCTCAGCCCTTTTAATTTTTGTTTTTATGAAACAGCGTCTCATTTTGTTGCTGAGTCTCACTAGGTTGCTGAGGCCAGTTTCAAACCTGTTGCTTCTCCTGTCTCAGCCTCCCAAGTTATTTTTTATTTAGAAACAAGGTCTTGCTAATATTTTTGCACATTGTCCTCAAACCTATGATCCTCCTGCCTCAGCCTCCCAAGTACTAGGATTACAGGCATGGGCTGCCATGCCAGCTCATTCCCATTTTTCTTAAAACAAAACAATTTACAGCCACAGAAATGTAGTCAATGCTTTGCCCATTCATTTCTTAAATGTCTTGTCCAGATTATCACTGTCTTGCTTCTCTGGTGTGTGAAGTATTGTAGAGGTTTTAGGAGGTTAAATTTTAAAAATTGTGTCTATGTTATGATATTCACTAAAAGAAATGACAGCTTAGTACAGAAAGTAATAATTGGTTAAAGAGATACTTTAGGAAATATTTCCATGAATAATTTAAAGACCAACATTTTATAATGCCAAATCAAAACAAAATAGACCTTTGCCACTAGAAATTGAGCTGTATTGAAGCTTTCATTTTTGAAGGAACTGAAAATACTCTTATTTCTACTGCTAAGTAAACAGACTGTTTGGGGCAGGCAATGTAAACACCCAGTGTGATAATCTTAGGACCAATGCAATGGCTATTGCTTAAGAGAGATTCAAATCACTCATTTGGCAAACTTATTACACCTTGTCCTTTTTATTTTTATTTTTGCTTTAAATAATCATTACAATAATTCAGTTTTCAGCCAGGAGTGGTTTTCCATCCCTGTAATTCTAGTACTTGGGAGGCTGAGACACAAAGATCACAGGTTCCAGGACAACCTCAGTAACTTCATAAAACTCTTAGCAACCTAATGAGACCTTGTTTCAAAAAAGAAAAAAAAATGAAAGGGTTAGGGGTGTAGCTCAGAGGTACAGTGCTCTGGTTCAATCCTCGGTAACACACACATACACACACACACACACACACACAATTAGTTCTCAACTATTCAACTAATATCTAGGTGTGGGAGAATATGGGGACAAGGGGACAAAGGGAACATTGCTAGAAGAATAGGCTTTATTTGGGGTAAAGCCTGGGAGGGGGGAACTGAATGGGAGAGAGTCCACGAGAGTCAGAAGCCCCCTTCCTTACAGACTAGGGGATTTTTATGGGGCAAGAAAGGGTGGAGTACAGGAGTAGTTGTCTATGCTGCTGGTTGGTGGGCTAATGATGAGGTCATCTCAGGGCAGGGTATTGGTCAGGGGGCATTTCTCTTTCTTTTGCACTGTTTCTGGGGCTTCTTTGTTCTCAGGCTCCTCCAGCAAGACCTCATGGCCAGACTTCACAGTGCCAATATTCCAGAGGTTTTATAATATATATAAAGGTAAATGGGCATCCTATTCATTTGAGGAACTTTCTGCTTTACAATGGGGTGGAGGTGTATCTAGTTCTAGAAGTTGTGCTGCAAACACTGTGGGGACCTTAGAGGTCCTGCATATTTGGGAGGAGGATGTATTGGCCTTTGGTCTGTAAGAGAAGAAGCTCATTGACAGAGTGGTTAGAGATTTTTCAAACTTGTGACATAATCAGGTTGATTATGCATGTCCAGAAAAGTAGGATGAAGAAGAAAATGAGTAGAGGAGTTAGAAAGGGCAGGAGCCATGCTATCCAGGAGGAACCATAGCCAAAAATTTATTTTCATTGCTGAATATTGTCTAGTTGTTTTTGCATGCCAGAAATTAACCTAGTTATCTTTTTTGAATTATCAGTAATATTAAAACAGCACATCTCAGGAAATTCCTGACATCCCAAATGATGGAGTAAGAGCAGGTAATCAATTGTTGCCCTATTTTCAAGAGTTGCCTGACATACCTCACCTAGTTCTTTATTGATGGCTGCCAAGTTAAGGCTGTGTCATTAACAGTTTTAGTGATTAGGCAGGCAAGCTGATTTATTCAAACATAAGCATCTACCATTAATCTGGGGATGGCCAATAAAGTGGCTGGCAATCCTGCAGCAAGAGCTAGAGACTAGAGATGTGTGTTGCTATTATAGTAAGAGGATAGAGAGCGTGTGACCTATCAATGAATTGGTAACAACAGAGAAGGTAAAATCATTCCTAGTTTGCCAACATAACAGATTGGAGGCCAGGTAGCCAAAAAACAAACAAAAAAACAAACAACAAACAAACAAAAAAGCCCCAAGCATGTTGTTTTTAACTAAGCTTAAACAGGTTTGTTTGTTTGTAGGATTTCAGGCAGGACTGAGGTCCTCTGGGAGTTTATAGGAATAAGAATTTCCATTTTTTACTGTCTGATGGTCCTTATAAAGACTTAAGTGGAGGCAGGTTTTGGGCATTGATGCCTTATCTTATTCTTCTGTGAGTTTAAAGGTAGAAGTTTTATGTAACTGGTTTTAGTAGAGCTCCCCCCCCCCCCCTTGAAATAGCACATCTGTTTCTGGTTATACTGTTTTACTGGGTATTCAAACCAAGCAGGTAGCCCTATATTTCTGGTAAGGCCAGTCAAAGCTCCTCAGGGTTATTCTTAGGGTTATTCTTAGGCTTTTTCCTTCAGCAGTTGTGCATTTTCCAGGACAGGTCATGATCTTTCTTTTCCTCTCTGATGGTCCTCCTTTTTGCAGAGTATGTGTTGATTGCCCCCAGGTTTCTGGGGCTTTCATGATGTCCCTGTCTTAGGAGGTCAGACAACTCACCGGTGTTTTAAGGAACTTTAGCAAGGTCTTTCCCTGGGTCCTATTTGACCTTGGAGGACTAGGGCCAAAGTATAGGCTGTTTCTCCTTAGTCCTTTATCTCTTGATCATTCTCTCAGTTGCTGACCACCCAGAAGGTCAATTTCACTGGTCCTTTTAAGCTCTCTTACAGATGATGGCTATTATCTCAAAATAGCTGTCACTTCTGGGTATTGCACTTCTGTTAAATGCTAACAAACAATAGTTACATAATTTTCTAGGAAAAACACAAACAGAATTATCAGGAATAAAACAGATACCATTTGTATCATTGCATAAAGAAGATGGCCATGATGCAATTAGGAACATATAAATATCTTGTTTGGGTAAAACTTTACCAAAGGCAGATCAATATATTGAGAAAACCAAACTGTCTTAAACATAGAATCAATGCATTTAATGTAACTCTTAGAAAACCCTTTAAATAATTCCTCTTCATTGTAACCAACTTTTTCACACATTTAAACTTTCTTTCATATATCTTATCCTTTACAAATTACTTGCAACTCCCTGAAGCCCTGTGTGACTTACTTAACCCTCTGATTTTTGTTCTTATCTTTCTTTTCCTCTATGGGGTAACTCAGTCATTTAGAACAAAAATCTTGCCATACAAAATTCTTATCCATCTAAAAGCATTTTCCTCTTCCTTTTAGCTTTCTTTTATTATAATATTCCCTCATGCCTACAAATATCTCTATTTATTGAGTTTACTTTTGTCTTTTGGGGCTCCGGCAGTATAGCAAATATTCATCAGTCAGTGTGGCCAGAAGGGCCATATCTGATTTACCTTGCTGGCATAGCTTGGGATTTTCCTTAGTACAAAGTTTAGACCCTTTACTTCTTATGGGTGAGTGAAGGGTGCTATAAAGACCCCAGCTGATTGGGCCCAGAGCCCTCAAGCCTGATTGTTTATGCTACCTAAATAACAGGATGAGTTATGCAGTCATGCTGGTTGTACTAGAGTAGTAAATCCTCAACGTACTGAAGAACAGTGCTGGGTTTAAGGTTAAGCTTTTCTAAATCTGATTGGAGGGCCTGATTTAAGAAGAGGGGACTGTCACAGAAACCTTGAGGTAGGACTGTCCAGGTAAGTTGCTGAGCATGTACGGTGTTGGGATCCATCCGGGTAAAGGTAAGTAATTGTGAGGACCAGTGTGAGTTAAAAGTTGCTCAGGTTGAAGGCAGGACTAGTGCAGCCGTGGGAAGTGGGGCGATGGCAGGAATGTCGGGAAGCAGGTGGGAGGGTTGTGGGGCAACCTGCAGGGGGCTGTGGGTGGAGTGGGAATGGTGGGGCCTGGCGCCTTTGAATCCTGGCAGTGGTAACCTGAGTGTCTCCAGCTGTGAGCCTGGGTGCAGCTCCGAGGGAGAAGTCTGGCAGGAGTAGATGGGGAGAAGGGCAGGAGGGCCAGCGGAGAGCCAGTGGGGAGGATTTCTTTTTCCCTGAGAAGTGTTGCATTAAGGAGAAGGACTTGGCAGAGAAGGCAATTTTTAAAGAGCAAGGGACAAGAGCAGAGAAGAGAGAAAGCTTGAATATAAACCTTGAAAATAAAAGGCCTCCTGTCATTTGGCCTTTCCGGGCAATGCGGTTACCTAAATCTTGCAGACTTCGGGGGTCAAATGTGCCATTTTCAGGCAGGTCACTGGCGGTAACCTTCCCCTTCTTTCCCAAAGTGGAAAGATGTTTTAAAAGACATGCCAGAGGAAGAGGGGGGTGTATTTTTGAGTTTGAGGAACCCATAGGTTGGTAGGCCAAAGCGCCGAAGGACAGGTGCGGCTTTTGCAAAGCAGTGAAGTCCAGACTGGCCACTGCTACGAGGGTGGGAGGGACCAGAAAGAGAAATCCAAGAGCTCTCTAAACTTTTGTTTTGGCTAGGGGCTTCCAGGGCCTTTGGCAGTGCGCGAGGTTCCCGAGCAGAAGAGGGGAGTCCCAAGGTCAGTGGCGGTGAAGGACAATCCTGCGCTGGGGGTGGGGGGTCCCATGGCCTGTGGCTGTAAGGTGTCCCTGGCGTGGGGGGAGTCTTGGGGGGCTGGGGAGTCCCAGGGACTGTGGCAGGTGCAGGAAACCTGGCAGGTGGGTTCCCAGGGTCTGTGGCGGTAAGGGAACCCTGGCGAAAGTGGGGGTGGATCTCAGGGTCTATGGTGGTGCGGGAACTCCAGAGCTTTTGGGTGCCTACAAGACTTACCAAAAACGAAAGTGGCTGGTGTCTTGCATTTAGATCTGGAACCAGCAAAATAGCTTGGTCTGGAGCCTCATGGAAGAAGGAAATGGTGGTGGTGGGGGGGGCTGGTCCGCTGAAGGGTGGTTGGCTCGAAGTCTGCCAGGCAAGAGAAACCTGAACGCCAATTCCCTATCCAGGTTTCGGGACCAGAATTTTGGGGAATATAGGAACAAAGGAAACCCGGCTGGACAGACCAGAACAGGCTTTATTTGGGGTAAAGCCAGGGAGGAGGGAGGGACTGGCCGGAAGAGAGAGTCCACAAGAGTCAGAAGTACCTTTCTTTACAGACTAGGGGCTTTATATGGGGTGTGAGGAGGGGTACAGGAGTAGTTGTGTATACCGCTGCTTGGTAGACTAGTGACCAGGTCATCTCAGGGCAGGATAATGGTCAGGGGGCATTTCTCTTTCTTTTGTGTCATTTCTGGGGCTTCTTTGTTCTTGGTCTCTTCCAGAAAGACCTAATGGTTAGACCTCACAGTGCCCACACTAAGTACTTTGATAACAAAAGACATTCCTATCATTGTATCCTCAAAAAAAAAAAAAAAAGCATAATAAGTCATATATTTTTGGCATTTGTATGAAATATGTATTGATTGTTTGATCTATATTTTTGGAACAACAGTAAAAAATGTGAGAAGATTACTACTGAGACATGAAAAATAAATTGATGTGATATATCTCAAATTTAAGGGATGAGTAGAATATGCTTTATATTTCATAAAAGTAATAATATCCCTCTAATTAGCAGAATTTAATGATCCATTCTTACCTTCAATTTGCTGCTGCCTCTGCTCCTAGCAGTTAAAGGAGAACCTTTCCTGAATTGGATGTGGTTGGCTAAACATAGGCATCTTAGTAATGACTGATATGTATCAGTATTTCTCCACACTCAACAAGTTTTATTTCTCTTGTAAATTATGTTTAAATTGCTCTCACAATATCCTGAAATTATAAGGAATATTAGTCCTTTAAAATAGTTTACACAATTGTTTTTTGGATGGGAGCCACCTTAAATTATCGTTAAAATACAAACAGGTATACATTAATTAAATTATATCTGGCTTCACTTCAGGAGAAATAACTATTGGGAGGGAAAACTTAAGAGTAAAGATACACAGGCAACTGAATTGAATACACACTTTCCAAAGGAAAAAAAATACAAATGGGCAACAAATAAATGAAAAATGTTTAATATTAGCAATTCAAAACTATACTGAGGTTACATATCACCCCAATAGAATGGCAATAATCAAGAATACAAATAATAGTAATAATGAAGTTGTGGGGGAAAATAAATACTTATGCACTGTGGGTGGGATTGTAAATTAATACAAAAACTATGGAGATCAGTGTGGGGGTTTCTCAAAAGACTAGAGGAACCACCTATACAACTCTTCAGTATCTTTTCAAAATGATTAAAGTTGGAATACTATAGTGATACATACATACCCATGTTTATAGCAGCACAATTCACAATAGCCAAGTTATAAAATTAACTTAGGTGTTCTGTCAAGAGACAAATGGATAAAAAAAATGTAGTATATACAAACAATAGAATTTCACTCAGCCATACATAAAGAATTGTGAAATTATATCATTTGCAGGGAAACAGATGGCTGGAGAACATTAGGCTAAGTGAGATAAGCCAGATTCAGAAAAGCAAGGACTATATGCTTTCTCTCATATATGGACGCTAGAGAGACAAAAGGAAGAAAGAAATAAAAGGGACTTCATGAAAATTAGGAAACTAGCAAAGTAGTGGAAAGGGAGCAGGGGAGGGAGAAAGTGGGGGGAAGGAGATTTATAGGGGAAGGGAACAGGACAAATAATGCTATGTGAGTATATGAATGTATCACTGTGAATATCACTATCACGTGTAACTAATATGCAACAATAATTATAAGGAAAGGACCACCCTGCTATTCATGAAAGCAACCTCTCTGGATAACATTGACAAAGGGCAGGATATAAGGTAAGGTGCAGAAGTTTCTCTTTTCTACTGTATATATAGAAGGATATAGAAGTTCTAAACACATGTAAGCTACAATGATAAACTAAATCTCTCCAGAATTAAAGTGAGCCCTCAGAAAGATTTTCTGTAGTTATCACAGGGAAGTTATAATGTTAGACTTTCTAATACTGAGGTCTGTTGAGAATAAACTTCAGGAGAAGGATCTGTGACCACATACTGAGATTTGGTCTTAGGTTGCTATGATGTGAATGTGCTCCTTAAAACTTCATGCATTAGAAACTCAATTTCTAAGGTCATATGTTAAAGGTATTAGGAGATGAGGTCTTTGGGAGGTAATTGGGATCAGGTGAGGTTATGAAGCTGGAGACGCTATGATGGCAATAGTACCTTTATAAGAAGAGGAGAGACTTGGCTAGCCCATTCGCTGTGTCTTGTCATGTGATGCCATCTGCCATGTTAATAGAACAGCAAGAAAACCTGCCAGAAGCCAAGGGGATATCAGAATCACATTCTTGGACTTCTTACATTCCAGAATTATAAGAAATAGATTTTTTTCTTTATAAATTCCCCAAAGTCTCAGGTATTCAGTTATAGTAACAGAATATGGGATAAGACATAATTTTCTTTCTCCCCCAACCCCCTTAATTAACTAAGAAATGTACTGTGGGTATTCATTTCTTAAAAATACTTTCTGTAAAAGAATTGCTTCTTTGGTTAATATTTCTTATATTCATTTGCTTTAATAAAGTTATGTTTCAATATCAACAGATGCATTCCAATCTCTTTTCTTAAATATGAATGATGAAACTATGCCTTCTTAAAAAAACGCAGATGTGGAATAGTGATCCAAAATTGCAGGTCTAGTGTTTTTGAGTGGTGAATAAGCCTAATTTTAAAGGCTGTATCTCTCAAACTAAAAACAGAGTATTGAAGCATGCTCTGTGCCTGAATAGAATCACTAATGATGAATTAAGCAAACCATCGATTTGGGAACATAAGGGACAATATGAGTTCTATTTACTAAACCTCAGAATCTTTTGAGGCAAACCACACATTACTGAGCAATATTGAACCTCAAAGTTCCTGAGTATCTTCATTTACAGCAATGTATACTTTATTATTAAAAAAATCTGTGGAGTCAAGCCATTTAAAATTAATGCTCTAAAAATTATCAGGCAAATAAAGTTTTAGAAGATATCTCAGTAGACTAGATGTATTAATTGAGTTAGTAAGGTAACTGGTATATTGCAGATTTTTAAAAAAGTTTTATTGAGACATAATTTACCCACCATACAATTTGACCATTCAATAATTTTTAGTGTATACACAAAGTTGCACAACCATCAGCACAATTAATTTTAGGATATTTTCATGTTCCCCAAAGAACACTTGTAACTACTAACAGTAACTGTCCATTTCTTTCCATTAGCCCCAGATTTATAGAACTACTTATTTACTTATTTCTGTCTCTTGGGACAATACATGGTCTTTTGTAACTAGCTCTTTTCATGTAACATAATTTTTCACAGTTCATTTATGTCCAAGCATTAATTCATACTTCATTTCTTTATATTGCAGAATAATATTCCATTATATGCATACACTTCATTTTATTCTTCCATTTACCATTCCATGGCCATTGATTTGTTTCCTTTTTTTGGTTATTAATAATGCTATGAACATCTAGGTACATTTTTGGGTGTGTCTGGAAATTTGTTTTTATTTGGGGGCAATACATATCCAAGGGTAGCATTGCTGTTATATGGTAACTCTATGTTCACCTTTTGAAGAGCTGCCAGTGCTTTTCAAAGCAGCAGCACTATTTTTTTTTTTTTTTTTGTGGTACTGGGGATCGAACTCAGGGGCATTCTACCTCCGAGCTATACCCCCAGCCCTATTTTTTATTCTTTATTTTGAAACCGAGTATCACTAAGTTGCGGAGTGCCTCACTAGGTAGCTGAGGCTGGCCGCAAACCCGGATCCTCTAGTCTCAGCCTCCGGAATGCTGGGATTAGAAGCGTGCGCCACCACGCCCGGCTGCAGCAGCACTATTTTCCTTCCCACCAGCCATTTGGGTTCCAGCTCTGGGTACAGATACTCATCCTTCTCCAGGGCTCCTTGTGGTTGTTAATGTATGTTTGGTTTTTTAGCTGCTTGGCTGGACTATTCTCATTGAATCGTATCTCCTCACCTCCTAGTGTGCTGCCTTAGAGGGTGCAGTCTTTGACACTGCACAGTCACCCTGCTATGACAAAGATTTTATGAGGGTTCTCTTTGACAGTCTTTTCTCCTGATTTCTGCTAAACTGTCTGCCTTTGATAGTATCACCCCCCAGCACCTAGATTCTACTAATTGCCAACCAATCCAGCTATTGTTTCAGCAATGTCCTGGGGCATAAATTGCTCCACAGTCTGATCCAATTAAACTTCAGTCTCTTTGCAGGAGTGCTCTTTGAAGCTAGCTTTTGAGGTTTGGTCTTGGCTCAGAAGGGATCTTCTTAGCTGTCTCTTTCCTTAGTTCTGTTAAAATTCTATCTGGCCCATGGTTTAGTTGTTACTTTCATACTACCAGGCTCTTTTTAATTGCTTACCAGCAGAATCTCTGCTCCACTGTTGCAGACCTGGGGGCAAGGACAGTGACTCGCTTCATGAGAAGTAACACACCTTCCCTACAAGTAGGGCACTTCTGGTCTCTTTTGCTTGCCTCTTCGGGCAGAGTGAGCTGGGACAAGGGAAATGTGGAACCACTTTCTTTTTTGATGAACCTGGAGCCTTCACCACATGGGTGAGGACTGGGGGGGACAAGGGAGTCCCAAACTGCTCAGTTACTTTTTCTTAAAATAGAGCTTCTGCAGCACAGAGCTCCAGGAGAAGTGCTGGTGGCTGTCTCCAACCAGGGCTATACTGCAGCTTTTGACTGAAAGCTGCTGCTGCTGGTGGGGAATCCCTGTATGCATCTGCCTTTGTTCACACTGAGGCCGATAATGACTCAAAACGCCATAGATTCTCACCATTGATACCACAATTCCATAAGTTTTCTTAACTATTTCTTCATTTGCTCTACGTCCTTGGGACATCCAGAGACTTTGAATGTTTTTTACTCTTTCTTTAAATAATTTGCACTTCTTATGGTTATTTTATTGGTGACAGGTCTACTATACTCCTCACAAGAAAGTGTAGTATGTGCACATCAGTTTGGTTAAGACAAAAAAGAAAACTCTAAGAACTGCAAAAGAATAAGAGCAGAGCACTTCCAAAGGACCAGAAATCAGTTTCATGTCATACTTTTTGCAAGAGAAACCTGTTTGCAAGGAGGTCATGGACTATTACTAAAGTGTTGAGGAAAAAGGAAAATAAAGCCAGCTATTTATTGTCTCACTTTTTGTGGGACAGGATTACAGATTAACCAGGGTTTCTGCTTATACTTTCAGTGTGTAGTCTAGCTGTCTCCCAAGCTGCAGTCTCATCAACACATTTTAGAGGAAAGTTCTGCTTCTAAGCTTCCTCTACTTGTAGCTGAATTCATCTCCTTGCAGCTGTAGAACTGAGGCCCCCATTTTATTGCTTGCTGTTGGCTGGGTCCTGCTCTCAGCTTTGGAAGCCTTCTGCAGTTCCTTGCTATGTGAACTGCCTTGCCATT
>PVLC010014895.1:0-38384 GCA_004027655.1 Graphiurus murinus
GCGCACGCTTGTAATCCCAGCATTCGGGAGGCTGAGACCGGAGGATCCGGGTTCGCGGCCAGTCTCAGCTACCTAGTGAGGCACTCCGCAACTTAGTGAGACTCGGTTTCAAAATAAAGAATAAAAAAATAGGGCTGGGGGTGTAGCTCGGAGGTAGAATGCCCCTAAGTTCAATCCCCAGTACCGCAAAAAAAAAAAAAAAAAAAAAAAAACACATCTCTTCTACTGTAGGTTAACAATTCAAAGAACACATTTTGATGTTTCTGATTGTTGGTAGGTCTGTGGAACTCAAAGTAAATGAAAACTGAAATTTTCAGCCATACTCTTCCCACATTTCCAAGGCAAGGACACAAAAGAATCCTACTCATAGATAAAACCTCTAGTTTTATGTAAATAAAACATCTAATAGTTATTGTCCCTTTTGACTCTGAATTGATACTTAAAACCCTGACTGGTTATCAGAATAAAAGTAAAATGATTTTAAAAAATAAACAAAACCTCCTAAATGGTGCATGAAAATGATGTCATTGAAATCTGAAAACTCTCTCTCACAGTTTATGTTTATACGATGATGTCCTGCTGATGCCTGATGTATTAAAAAAAAAAAGAAGAAGAAGAAGAAAAAGACAAAACTTTCAGACAAAATTAGTTCCTTGAACCTGGGCTGCTGAATGCATTTAACTCCTGCCATCTTGGCAGAATATTATATCATCTAAACGGGGGAGATAAACTTGAGGTGTAAGGGATATGTATGCAATTTGCATTCTCCATTCTGCAGACAGTAGATTTCAGAAGGTGATAAGTTGAAGCTTCTGAGGAAAAAGGTAAACTAACTCTGGAGCTGCTAGTGATATGTCCTGGCTGGGCTGAAACCAAGGTATTTTCATTAGTCTAAAAGACATGGGACTATTTTATTTTATTACAAAACTATTCTCAGGTTTGGAATTGTAGCTTAGTGGTAGAGCATGTGTTTAGTTTGTGTGAGGCTCTGTGCTCAGCATAAAAGAGGCTTTGGATTCAATCCCCATCACCAAAAATAATAGAATAAAATAAATATAAAATAAAAATAAATATGCATATATAATTTTTGCACTATTATTATATCAAGAACCTTCCCTTCTAGAGATCTCAAGCTTGGTTACATGCTCTAAGTGAATGGCTCATTATTTCAGCCAGAAAATAACCCTAAGCACAAATAACATGGGCATACATAATATTTAGATTAAAAAATAAGGAATTACAAAAGAATTACATTTTAATAATATTTAGAAAAAAATGAAGAATTGCAAAGGATTACATTTTAAAATACTTTTTCCTTTACTTTCTTCAAAATTGTATGCATGAGAGGCAAAATATTTGGCATATCTCTGAGGATGAAAAAGAATTTGTTATGTGAAAAGTAATGAATCTCTTGGGCCAGCCTAGTTCAGGATAGATAATTGGGGGGAAAACATCATTCTGTTACCACTGACTGCAAGAATTTCTGATATTCATTTGTTCTATGCCAGGTTTTATGAATTTTACTATGTAGATATTTTTAGGGGCAGTATAGTAAGCTAACAGCTTGGTCTGCATTTTCAGACTCAGTAGTTGCCAATCCTGGCTCCACTATTTATCTTAGGTCCATTGCCTGTTCTTTTTAAAACTTCATTTACCCCATCAGGGAATGGGGTTAATGGTGTTTATTCCATGGAGTTATTACGTGCATTGAATTATTTTATGTAAAATGTTAGCTTAATTATCTGGTACTCAGTGAATACTCCATAAATGTTCATTTTTACAATGACAAAAAATTCTAGAACAAATCAAGTCATTCAGTCTCTTTTGCTTAAAAAAGAAAAAGAAAAAAAAATCTATGAAAGAATTTTACCTTGGAATAGCTGGGGGTGGTGGTGCATGCTGGAGGTGTAACTCAGAGGTAGTAACACACACACACACACACACACACACACACACACACACACACACACACACACACACACCAAAAAAAAATCTACCTTGGATATAATTTAGTCCAGCAAATTTGAGATCACTGGCTTCCAGTGTTTCAAAATCTGCTATATAACCCATATTTTAGAAATGGATTAAATTATATTTACAAAATTAAGTTCTAGTCAAACATTTGCAGAACCTGGGAAGTGTGCCCATGGGCTCTTGGGTTTCTTAAAAATTTAGTTTGAAAATCCTGACTTAGTTGAATCATTTTCTGTTTCCCTGTACATAGTAGAAATTTGGGTAGAATCTTTAGTACCAATCCATTTAGCTGTCTAATTCAAAATCAGGATATTTATTTTACTCTACTAAGACTTATTGTTTCAGATGGAAGACTTAAAAATCTCTTTGAATTAACTTTGAATATTTTGAATTAACTTTCTATTTTTGCCACTGTATCTGGTCACCAGCATTCTTCCCCCTTCTCTCTCTCTCTCTCTCTCTCTCTCTCTCTCTCTCTCTCTCTCTCTATATATATATATATATATATATATATATATATGTAGATATATATGTAGATATATAATCTATCTCTCTCTATATATATTTATATATGTTACTCTCTCTCTATATATGTATATATAGATTTTCTCCCTATATATAGAGAGAAATATATATGTATATACATAAAAGATATATATATAACTGTCATGTATAGAGAGATAAATGTATATGTGTATATATACATAAAAGATATATATAACTGTCACATATTACATGTTATATATACCCATTATCATATATATTTATTTATAGTTTTGTCATATATGCATATATATTTCTATTATGTATATAAGATGATGAGGCAGAAAGCAAAATTAATTTATTTATTTATTTATTTATTTATTTATTTATTTATTTATTTATTTATTTATTTTGCGGTACTGGGGATTGAAATCAGGGGCATTCTACCTCCAAGCTATACCCCAGCCCTATTTTTTATTCTTTATTTTGAAACCGAGTCTCACTAAGTTGTGGAGTGCCTCACTAGGTAGCTGAGGCTGGCCGAGAACCTGGATTCTCTGGTCTTAGCCTCCCGAATGCTGGGATTACAAGCGTGCCCCACCATGCTCGGCCTAGAAAGCAAAATTTAAATGAACTCCATGTTTAAATGTGAAAGTCATCAAGAAAAGATTGAGCATTGGTTTCTTCTGACAAACTTTTGGGACTAAGAAAGAATAGTTAGTATCTCTGCTTTATATTCCCACAACATTTGTGATAATGATGCTCAAGGTATACTTCTTGAAAGACTGAATTCAATTCAGATTTGCCTTCATTTTCTCCTTCACAGTAACACAGGCTCCTCTTCTGTTTATCCTTTAAGACTCAGTTGAAGAAGTCTGCCCCAATGTTGACATTTTTCCCTTTCTCTGTAGTACTTATGGTGTCTTCAACACAGGTATGGTCTCCTTCCAGGTAGTTGCATGGAAGTTCATGCACTAGTATTATTCCATCAAGCACTGCCAAACTTCCATTAGTATGGCTTGAGCTCCGCAGAAGTCTGGGCTTTGTGTATCTGGAACTGTTACTAGGGTGTTATTTTCCTCTTGGAATGAGGAAAAGAATATACTACTTTACTTCATTAACTCTAAATCACAGAGGATTTAGTCTATGATTTCTAATTTTTTTTAAAATGTCAACTAGAGGTCCATGAGAGGTTCTCTGGGCTCTCTTTTCCATAATTAACTAATTCTATGCCTCTGCCCTTTATACTCTTTAGTGGGAATCACAACCATTTTTCAATTCACTGGAATTCAATACAAGTTGGCAGTGTCTACATCTCATGGCAAACTACAATTCAGCGAATGTAATAATTGGTTGATGAGAACTACTTCCTCAACAGTGAGGTAAGAAAGAGACATGAATGAGACCAAGAAGACCACCCTGACAAAGCAAGAAAAGTACACCCAAATGGAGATTTTTTAGCAATGAAAATAGAGTGTCCTGAGGCTTTATTCTTATTTGTGGAACCCAGATTTCCTGGAGGAGCCCCTCCTATGGTTTTCTCCCTGCACAAGTTACACTGTTCCTTCACAATTATATCAGGAGCACACCCTAGAATATGCTTTTTGAACTTCATCCAGCAGGATTCTCTGATCATCTATCCTGCAAATTATCTTCTTCCTGCTAATTCCCTCCTTTCCAGGTCCCATAAATAAACACTGCTCCTGTGTGGATTGCTAAAAAAAAAAGTAGATGGAGATAACAGTAAAGTAGATCTAATGATAAGAGCTTTTTACATTCCATCAAGGGCGTGAAACACTGTATTCCAAAGAGGATGCTCACTTTTCCAAATTCCTGTTACAGACCTCTGAGCAGCTGTTCTGGACCTTTTCTTTTGTATTAGAATCTCACTGTTCCTTGATCTCTACAAATAGAAGGCAACCTCTTCAGCTTGCTTAAAATATGAAAAGGAAATTGTAGTTGAGTTTGCTTTTGTAGAATTTTCTTCCCATATATCTGAAGCATTCGTTTACACCTCTAAAACAGCCTTACTTATTTCATTTTGATATAAAGTGCTTTAGGATATTGTTTTTATCAATATCACCCTATGTACAAAGCACTTTGATCTCTGTCCTGAGAATAAATGCTACCAAAACCAAATCCCCCAAACAAAACATTCTGAGACAAAGTCTTGCACTTTTGGCTTGTGCCAACAAACTCATAGGGTTAAAAATCCTCTGGCTCTGTGAAGTCCGATACTTCTTAGCGGCAGCATAGCACATTGCTGGGAGACAGCCAGCTGCACTGCATATGAAGCAGCTCTCCCCACAAACTGATGATATCATCTCTGTGTAACCACATGCATTTATTAGAAACTTACAGGGAATGCTAGTGAACACACCCCTGCATGGTCTTTCTACCACACTGTAATAGGTAGACATCACATGTTACTTCTTAGTAACCAAAGGGAGGGGAAAGGGAAAGAATTCAACTGTTATCCATTTGATTAGACATTGGGAGGATTTTTGAAGACTTCAATAGGGTGAGGAGATACCTACCCCACCTCTTTCCCCATTTTTCTTTACTGGAATAGAAATATCACCTAGGGGCACATGATAAGGTTTTTGATTCTGGTCTCTATCTCTATCTCTCATTCTCATGCACAAACACACAACTGACAACAGAAACTCAACTCTGAATCCACAATCATCTCAAAGACCCCGCTTATAATATGCATCCTGTATAGTACCTGCAGCAGAGCTCTCTCCACCCAACGACACAACTAGAGATACTGAGCTATCGAAGTGAAGAGCTAGTGGTCAATTAATCCTTCCTACATCTAACTCACTTCATATATGCTGCAGTTTGATTCCAGTTTCTTTTGTTTGGTGTTAGATGGGGTGAAACAGAGTCACAGGCCCCTGGAATCAGAGGATACCCTGTTTCTGGGCAGGAAGGAATGGAGGAATTGTGCTCTTATCTGTAAACCGTGGCTCTACAAAGTGCTAACACCAGAGAGGCAGGTTATCAGTCTTGTTGAAGGTCTCCAGGGACAGTTTGGAAGAGGGTGGAATAGGTAGAGTAGGTTTGAAGGTGAAATGCACCTGTCTTGGCCCCTCCCCTCCTCCCTTGTTTTTATCTAGTGGCATCCTTTTTACTCCAGTTCTAGCGGGGTGGTACTTTTTTATACTTGCATTGGCTCTATATATTCTATACATCATGCTGAGGTATAGAATTATGAGAACATACACGCATACAACACTTGGTGCATTTCCTTCCAGATTCCCCCCACCCCTTGCCTTCCCTGTCCATGTCATTGAGATTGACATTGGTAATTTCATATATGTACATAGCATTATTTAAACTATTGTCTTCCATAAAGAAGAACAAAATTATGTTATTTGCAAGAAACTATCTGGACGTTGAAACTATCATGCTAAGTGACATTAGCCAGTCTCAGAAAGAGAATAGTTGTATGTTTTCTCTCATATGTGGAAGCTAGATAGAAATTGGGAGACAAAAGAGACCTCAGATAGAGGAGCAGAGATTCCAATGGAGTGATGGAAAGGGCTTAGGGAAGGGAGGAGGGGAGATAGAGATGTAAAGTGGGTGGTACCTTTAATTGCTCTGTAGATACATAAATTCTCATTTATGGCTCCCACCCTTACAATATTCCCAAATAGTATCTCTTCCCTTCTATTAATGCTACTCCTACTTTCCTTACAAAGCAATTTCCAGTGAATTTTGAAAGGACAGCCTATTGGCTAAACTAATTCACACTTAAGTATGAATAATTGATAACCTTCTCACTACTCCTAGAATGTTTGCATTTTAAGAAGAGTCTTATTACCCAAAGGAATCAATACTTGGAAACAGTTCAGAAGCCATGAAGTAAACTAAACCAGGCAGTTTGGGGAAGACATATTGGGAGGGGTTAAAGGCAGTGGTGAGTTGTTTGATTTGGCCTTAGAACAAGGGAGGGTCTGTGATGCTTAATAAGCAGCCTCATAGAGGCTTGCATTGGGAAGCCACAAAGCCGGGAAGTCCTCCTTGACAGTGGGAAAGGAGAGCATCCTTTGGGAAGGGAATACCACAAAATGGCTTAAAACTAGAAAAATCTTTAGACATTTTCTAGGCCAACCTCCTCATTTTATTGGTAAGTGAAATGTCAAGTAAGGACTGCTACTGCCTGAGGAGCACTTGCATCATTTATTGTCCCCCCTCAAAAAGAAGCAACCAAGGATGGTTGACTTGAAATCTGTATTGCAACTTATTGCTGCTGGAGTCGTGATTTGATATCTGTGGCTACTGCTCCATTGGATGTTTTGAGCATTTTTCAAAGTGAAGAGCACAGAGCATAGAAGCTGAAATGAGAAAGGGAGTAGGAGAAGGGGAGGGACATGGCTTCCTGCTTTGTGATCAGGAGCATGGGGCTTTATCTCTGAGCTTTGGCTCCTCATCTGTCAGGATGAGACAGCTGAGCATGGCACCTGTCATGCTGCACAGTGTTGTGGTTGTGAAGAGTCACTGAGGAGCTGCAGAAGTTAGAAAATGACTAGGCTGAGAGGCTACCTCAAATTTTGGTCCTTCCTTCCTTAGTCCTTTATTGGCTCCCTTTTTGTTGTTTTGGGGGATTGAACCCAGTCATTATACTTCTGAGCTACCTACTCCCCAAGCCCTTTTTACTTTTTATTTTGAAACAGGGTGTTGCTAAGTTGCTGAGGGTCTTGTTAAGTTGTTGGGGCTGGCCTCAAACCTGTGATCCTCCAGTCTCAGCCTCCCAAGTACTGGGATTATATCATCTCCTTTAAAATCCATAGGACACCTGGCACTTGAGACCCAGAAGACTCATTAGAACAAGATAGCCTTTATGTGACCTTGATTTTTTTCGTGTGACTATTTGCTTGCACATCTATGAGCATGTAGAGTCAAGGGCAGGAGAGTCGTGGGGTCTCTGTGTCAAAGCACTGGCTTTGCAACTGGACTTTGAAATAATGCTGGTGAATAAAAGGTTTGTTTTGCATTATGACACCTCAAAAGAGATACATATTCTTCATCTTCTGAGTGCCCCACTGTCTGAACCACACAGGTTAAGAGAGGCAGCAATATTTTATGGTTTTGTTTGGTCCTGATCATTTAAAGGTAATCATTTCAGCTCTCAGAAAGGGCAAAGAAGAGCTTATGAATGTCACTCACTTGGGAGGTTGCAACTCCTGCTGGCTTGAAAACTTCTGATTTCTCAGGACTGCAACCAGTGGCTAAGCTCTGCATCTTGTTTCTTCATGCCACCTAGTGAGCCAGCCCAATTTTTCCTATGCCTTATAGTTAAAGCTATCCCCCAACATTCATCTTTTTTTTTCCTTTTGCACATTTGTATGTTTCCTAGAATTTTTACCATAATTCTATAAATATTTTTCCTACTATGAGTCTAAAACTGACTAGGGAAATAAGATAATTTGGTGAACCAGATTTTCTTCTGGGGAGTAGAGAGGATTGAGGAGAGTTTCTGTCAGGTGAAGCAATATTCTGGAAAAACATCAGTCAAAATATTGCAGATTCCCAGATTCTTCCCAAAAAGGCTGCTGATGACTGAAATTAGGAAGTCCAGTAATCCACTAAACTTGTCATTGCCTAAAATATAGCACTATGCATATCATTTTCCCATTTATGAAGCCAGTTGAAAGAGTCTCAAAAGTTTTCCTCACGTAGAAAAGACCTCTATATATATGTTCAGGGCTGGCAAGATGGCTCTAGTGTCAGAGTGTGTGTTTGGGATATGGAAGGGGGGTGTTGGGTGTGTCAGGTATTTTATTTCTTACCCTAAAGGTAGATGATGGTTTTAAATTTCTTATGATCTTTAGATCGTTTGTCAATAGTTCTTCTTCTTCTTCTTCTTCTTCTTTTTTTTTTTTTTCAGTACTGGGGATGGAACCCAGGGGCATTCTATCTCCAACCTATACTCCCAGCCCCATTTTTTTTTATTCTTCATTTTGAAATAGTATCTCACTAAGTTGCAGAAAGCCTCACTAAGAGGCTGAGATGGCCACGAACCTGGATCCTTTGGTCTCAGCCTCCCAAGATCTGGGATTACAAATGTGCGCTTCTGTGAATAGTTCTATCAGTTATTTTGGGTTTATTTCATAGAACCCATTCTCTGGTTGAGCAATAGAGCTATTATTTTCCTCTCTGTGGACTGTATATCTATCCTCTTTGCCAACTTTACTATTGGGTTTTACATCTTTTCTTGTTGATTTGTAAGAGATCCTTATGCAGTCTACATATTCTTAGCCAGATGCAAATATCATCTCTGGAATCTGTCATCAGATATAATCAAATCTATCAAACTTTCTCTTTATGCATTAGTGAATTTGCATCTTAAGATCCTTCTCTGATACAGTAAAGATATTGCTATAGTTTTTATTTAATATTCAATATATTCTGGGGTTCATAAAATGCAATAGAAATATTAAAAGTAAGTATGAAGGAAAGAAAGTTGATGCAAATATCTATATTTGTAAGAATCAGCATGCCATTGTTATAACTGCAGAACTTAAACAACATGACTAGATTTAAAAAAAAATCAACCAATAGCAAAAGCAGATTTAACATAGGAAATAAATCTAATTTGTCATGTTAACAGGATAAAGGAAAACAATCATATGATCTTCTTGAGAGATGAAGAAAAAACATTTAATAAATCCAACACCCAGTAATAAAAATACTTATAGTAAAGGCTTACAAAATCCATTTGAAATAGTAGTATAATATACCTTAAAAATAGCACTTATCTTTACCAGTTATTATTAAAGAGGGAATATAATGCCACATGTGAAGGCAATAAGCGAATGAAAATGAATGGGTTTTAGAGAGAAATATTTTAAGATACTATTGGGGAACACCATAGAAATTCTGAATGAATGGGGGAATGTATACCATGTTGGAAAGACAACATTGTAGAGATAATATAGCTTCTTAATATAATCTATAAGTTTAATGCAATTCAAATAAAAACCCCATCCATGAATATCTAAAGTAATTTGGAAAAGAAAAGAGACCAAACCTTAAGATATGAAGGTTTATTACAAACATGTAATAACTCAATAATTCTAGCATTGGCACAAGTACAAATAGACTAATAGAATCATTTCCAAAATTGGTAACGATAGATGAACTAACTAAATCATTTATGATATAGAAGATTATTTAAAAGTAATGTTGACATATAATAATAACAAGAGCAACAAATACTTATTTGAACACTTTCTATATCCCAACACTCTTCTAGTTGTAATATTTATTGACTTGATCTCATCACAACCCTACGAATATCTTTAGGAATATTTTACGATTGACAAAGCCCAAAGACAGGCACAGAGAGGTGGGATAACCTGAAGATTCTCAAGCAGGGAAATTCCATCCCAGGCAGATTGACTCCAGTGTCCACATGCTTAACCACTATTCTAGACCATTTGCTTAGAGATATATTGACTTATTTTAAGCATAAAAATAAAATTAGAACTTTTACTTTAAACTATACATATATACAAATAATATTTAGATGAATTGTACTCCTTCTGAAAGCTTATAGAATAATGTAATATTTCTGGTCACTGGTATCTGTGGAGGATGAATAACTCATCCCCTTATATAAATTTAAAAATTTTAAATTTCTTGGAATGTTCTTTTAACACTAGGATCCTTATTTTAAATTTTAGCTTCTTCTGTTTCCTCTGTTCAATACCTTAAAGAAGAAACAAGTTTGCTTTACTGAGAATTGATAACCACTATATTATAGGAAGAATGTAAAGAAGTAACAAACCATGCCTGTTTGCCCTCAGAATGGAACCTGCCATCTAGAACTTGTGATCTTTTAGAAAAGATAAGAAAGACTTTAAAATGGGAATTTTTGACACACATTGAGCTAGACTCTTGTGGAAGTTCTTGGGTCATGTTAGCTAAATGTAAAGACACTTCCTGAATATTACTTCTGGCAGGAAACAAAACAGCACATCATCTCTAATGATGGAGAGTCTAGTGATAAAGGCAGAGACTTAGGAATCCATAAACTCATCTCTACATCTCAACCAGGCGAAATAAACTGTGTATATACACATAATGTGGATTTGAGATTCCAACATTGAGAAGATAAAGTTTCACTGAATAAAAATATCTAAAACACTTACTTATGCTTACATTATATCAAAGTTTTTGTTGAAAATATCTCTCTGACACCGGGCATGGTGGCAAATGCTTGTAATTCCTATTTAGGAGGTTGAGCTAGAATTGCACATTCAAGGCCAGTCTCAGCAACTTAGTGAGACTCGGTTTTAAAATTAAAAATAAGAAGGGCTGGGAGTGTAGCTCAGAGGTAATATGAACCTGAGTTTAATCCCCAGTATCAGGAAAGACAGAGAGAGAGAGAGAGAGAGAGAGAGAGAGAGAGAGAGAGAGAGAGAGAGAGAGAGAGAGAGAGAGAGAGAGAGAGATCTGACACAGTTAAACTCTCTAGGACTTCAGCATTCTCTCATCTCTTTCTAATTCACTATCTTTTGACCTTTTCCCAGTATCTTATAAGTATCTTATATTTAACCTTTTCCTCTACCCCAAGTGCAAGGCTAGAGTTTAAATAAGCAGAGTGCAGACAGGAAATTCAACCATTCCTTGCATCTCTCATAAATATTTGGCATTCCAAGCGCATAAGTTATCATGAAAAAGTCTCCTATTCTCTCTCATATTTGTTATCCCCAAACTCCTGGAACAAACAGTTGTTGGCAAGCCATTCTATGCTGACCAATATGAAGTCATGAATATCTTGCTCCTAACACATTGTGTCTTCTCTGTCATCACCAGTTCCTCCGAGGAATGGAACGTTTCTTCTGTAATGGATTCTGTTTTCAACAATCCACTCACACAAGTCTTTCCTTGGATGGAACCAGGGTGTGGGGAGAGAAGGAACTAAGTGGATAAAGCGGTTGAGTGGCGTGGGGCTGTGAATGTATGCATCTGTTGTTCTGTGGGCTCTTACATGCTCATTCTTTCTCCTCAGTCCACTAAGAGAGTTAATATTTCAGCCACCCTTCTTCTTGCATAAAAAATTGGCAAAGAAAGCTGGGCATGGTGGTACATACCTGTAATGTTAGTACTTGGGAGGCTGAGACAGGAGGATCACAGGTTCAAGGCTAGCCTCAGCAATTTAGTGAGGCCCTCAGGAACTTAGTGAGACCTTGTTTCAAAACAAAAAATAAAAAGGGCTGGAGATATAGCTTGTAGGTAGAATGTTCCTGGGTTCAATCCCCAGTACCACAAAAAAAAAAAAAAAAAAAAAAAAAAAATTGGCAAAGAAGAGACAGTAAAAGTAAGTTGTAGAAAAATACCTAAAATGCCCTAAATGCTTTTTAATTGCCATTTGGAAAACAGTATTTTTTCAAATTAGTTTCCTAGAAAACACCAGTAATATTCAGCCCTGTACCACAGCCAGTTTTCTAGAACTTACATCTACATTTTGATCTGTATATCCTACTTGATAGGATATACTATTCATACTGGGAAGTAAAAGGCTAGGAAATCAACAAAATGGAAGAAAATGTCCCCAAGCTCTACTCCCTTCATATTTTTATTTGTGAAGGATTTCCGTATTTCTTCATTTTAATGGATTTCCATAGAACTGTAGGAAAAAGAGAAAAGGGTTTTTAAAAATTGTACGACTGGTATGTTTGATTATATGAAGTTAGTTTCAAATGATACTTTGTTTTTATCATAATTATTAATGCATATTAACTATAACATAAATGGGTTTCATTATGATATTTCCAGGCATGTATATATCCTCCCTCCCTTCAACCTCCTCTTGTACTACCCTCTCTCCACCCACACCAGTCCCCTTCCTCTGCCCTAATTCAAGTGCTGTTTACCCAATTTCAAATCTCCTGTCCTTACCTTGAGACTGTGGAGGGGAATAAAGTGAATTTTGATCTGCTATTACAAATATCTGCTTCAGGTCAACATCCCACCTTTGAAGAAATACACCAAATGATGTGTGCTTGGATGTTTGATTCTCATTATGTTGCATACTTACAATACATCAATAAAGGTATAAGAAAACACAATCTAAGTACCACTTTAATTATATTAATAATTTAGAAGGGATATAAATAATAGTAATCAAATTCCCCCAAATCATAGGTGACTAAGGGAATGAGTAGCCTCTGGCACAGTGATGTGATAATCTCACTAGACCACCCAAGCTGCAATTTGGATTCTGAATGTGGTCTTACGTTTTAGAGGGACCCCAAACTATTATCTTGTTACTACATATGTAGTAAGTGTTTTCTGTAAATCTGCCAAATCTCATCTACCAACTTGCTCAACAAAACCAAACGTTTATGCCTGTCATCACCACAAATCTCAGGGAACCGCAGGAACGTCACTAGGGTTGTTTCGCTCATGCTTTTTGTCAACCAAATTGCAATATTAGTGCTAACAGCATTTTTCACTTAAGGTTTTTTTTTTTTATGACAATACTATAATGATCCATTTTAAGAATTTGGATTCTAGAAACACTGTACTTAAAACTCTGAGTTTTCCAAACGTTTGATTGGGTTTCTTACTTCTGGAGGTGATTCACTGGGTGAACTTAGTTCTTTGATTCTAATTGTTGTATCTCCTTCACTCCCATATAACCTGGGGAAAAAGATACCCCAGGCCCTGCTTAGGCTATGGAGAGAGTACCTACCAGGGTGTGTCCGGGGGGCTTCTAGCTGTGCTATGACGGTAGAGAAAGCTTGCTCCTGCAGTTTTATCTCTTCTGCACAAACAGTGGGAAAAGGAGATAGGGATGATAGAAATTAGCCTTAGTTGAGTTGTGCTTAGTGACCGGAAGTTGCTCCAAATTTTTGCCTTTGTATAGCATCCTGACTATCCAGTGCACAGCCCCTGGGAGCATAATGTCACATGACTCGAACCTGACTTCAGAGGCCAGGGCCAGAATCTGTGGAAGAGGTTGGATCCTCTCTTCTATTACTCTCATGGGCATGGAAACAACACCCTTTTGTTTTCTCTTTCTTCTGTTTTTTTTTTTTCTATTTCCTTTTTTTGGGGGGGGGTCTCAAGTAGTGTTAGTATGTCTTTGTAAAACTTTTTAAAATGGTATTACATTGTATTTATTTAGTTTAGCACAGCTCCCAATGTAATCATTTGACTAGTTAGAGTGACATATAGAAGACTTCCCTCCTTTATTGTCTGCCTTTTTAAATCTCTTCTTTTTTTTTTTTTTTTTTGCAGTACTGGGGATTGAACTCAGGGGCATTCTACCTCCAAGCTATACTCCTAGTCCTATTTTTTATTCTTTATTTTGAAACCGGGTCTCACTAAGTTGTGGAGTGCCTCACTAGGTAGCTGAGGCTGGCTGCGAACCCGGATCCTCCTGTCTCAGCCTCTCAAATGCTGGGATTACAAGCGTGCGCCACGACGCCCAGCTCTAAATCTCTCTCTTCTATACTAGAGATTGAACCCAGGGGCATTCTACCTCAGAGCTATACCCCCAGCCCTTTTTTATTTTGAAATAGGGTCTCACAAAGTTGCTGAGGCTAAGATCCTCTTGTCTCAGCCTCCCAAGTACTGGGATTACCAGTGTGCAACACCATGCCTGGCTCCTATTATCTTCCATTTTTAATATAACTGTCTTAAATATTTTTCTCTGCATACATGTAGAACCATATCAGACAGTATTATAATTTTTGTTTCAACTATTGAACATAGTTCGGAATCCTTGAGAAGGGAAGGAAAGCCTATTATATTTACCTATATCTTTGTTTACCATATTCTCTTTTCTCTGTTTATGTTCTAAGATTCCCTTTTGATTCAAAACAAAAAAATTATGTACTTTATGTTACAGTACTTCTCCCAGCCATTCTTTAAGGGTAGACCTTTTGGTGACACATTCTTTTCAACTTCTTTTACCAGAGAATGTCAGACTTTGCCTTCATTCCTAAATAATATTTTCACTGGCTATAGATTATTGGTTAATAGTTCATTGTGCATTTGGAAACTATTGTTCTACTTTCTTTTGGCCCTCATGGTTTCTGATGAGACATCTGTTGTCATATGACTTGCTTTCCCTCTACCTCAAAGGTGTTATTTCTGTTTCTCTGCTTTTAAGAATTTGTCTCGAGTTTAAACAATTTGGGTTATGTGTCTTGGGGTGGAGGTCTTTGGATTTATTGCATTTGAAGTCCATTTAGGTCCTCAAATCTGTAAATTTATGTATTCTGCCGAATTTGGGATGTTTTCAGACACTATTTCTCTGAGTAATTTTCTACCTTTGTCCTCTTTATTCTCTTGTCTTGAATTCCAGAGATATAAATGTTAGATTTTTTTGTTGTTGTTGTAGTCCCACATTTCTTTCTATCTTTTTTCTTTTTGCTGCTCAAAGGGGTAATTTTCATCATTTTATCATCCAGTTAACTCTTTCCTCTATCACTTCCATTGCTATTCAGGACATTCACTGATTTTCAAAAAATTTCCATTATGATACTTTTCAGTTCCAAAATTTGCATTTGGTCATCCTTTATCCCCCTATTTCTTTGCTGAGACTCTCATTTTCATTTGTTTCAAGCATGTTTGTAATAGCCTGTTGAAGCATTTTGATGATGGCTACTTTAAAACCATTGGCAGATAACTACGCCACCTCAATGTTGACACTTATTATTGTCTTTTTGTATTGAGTAGGAAATCTTCCTGGATTTTGGAAAGAAACTTGGGCATTTTGAGCATTGTATTATGACAGCCTGGATCTTGTTTCAACATCCTCTTGTTCCTGGCTTCCTGTTGCCCTTTCTAAACACCTGAGTGGGGCTCTCCTGTGACTGTGAGGTGAAGGTGGGAACCCTAGCTCCCCACCAGTCCTCCTTCATCACCATGGCAGGGTTCCTTCATTACTAATGGAGACAGTAAAAATCTTGACTCTTTATGAGATCTCCTCTCATGCCATTCCATCAGGGAGAGAAAGGGACACCCCATTACTGCTGAGTGAAGGTAGAAGTGCAGGCTCCTTGTTTTGTCTATACTGACACTGGGAAGAATGGGGAGGCTTGTTGCTACCTCATGGGGATGAAAGTCCCAGCCCTCTATTCAACCTTCTCTGCCACCACTCTGAGGCAGCACCTTCTTACAGCCTGCTGAGTGTGAAGTCTACAGTTCCTAATGGGCCTTTGTTCTCATTATGGGGATGAGTGTGATAGTTATTTTCTGTGTGTTTGCCTGGAGGAGAACAGTGATGGTTGTCTGGCAGCATATACCTGTAGTCCTAGTACTTGGGAGACTGAGACAGGAAGATTCCAGGTTTGAGGCCAGCCTCAGTGACTTCAGGAGACTCTCAACAACTTGATGAGAACCTGTTCCAAAACAAAATAGGGCTGGGGGTAAAGTTCAGAGCCTAGTGCCTCTGGGTTCAATCCCCAGCACAAAACAAAAACAACAACAACAACAACAACAAAAACAAAACAGTGATCCTTGAAAAAGATTTCTGTCTTACTAAACTGCTCTTTCTTTATCCTTTGTCTATAGAGTAGGTTTTGTTCTTTTTTTTTTTTTTTTTTTTTAATCTGTGCCTATTGGTGTTTCTGGATTGCTGGCTTCCTGAAATGTGGTATATCTGAGGCAAAAAGACAACCCAGTATTGTATGGAGCACATATTTACATAAAGGCAAGTGCTCCATTAAAACCAAAGAGGGACTTAACTCTCAAAGCACACCTGGGTGTGGCTCACTCTTGCCGCACACTCAGGCATAGCTCAACACTCCCTGGGTATCAGAGACAACACACAGACACAAGCACTAGGTGCAAAGTCTGCGCCTGATTGGCAACCTGCAAGCGTAGTGCCTGCCACCCAGCTGTAATGCTGTAACAATGACATGGAGTCCCTCGCAACCTGAGGAATGTAATGATTAGCACCCAAGCCTGAAAACCCACAGCTTCTTCTGTCAAGGAGCCTTGCTACCTTGCTATTCAGACCACCAACAATGAGGCTGACCTCTGACCCAGCCAGTTATGCTGGTAGCCACCGATGAACAAGTCTTCACCTTCGGTTCAGGTTGAGCACTGGGTAAGGTCAGGCCTGAGGACCCGGACCAGACTGACAACTGACCCAGACCTGAGATACCGGCATACCAGCTGAGCTCTGCGGTGAATGGATTGCCCAATCTGCTTTCCAGGTAGACTAATCTCTCTCTGTACCCTAAAATATCATAAGTTGGTGTGAAATACCAAAATTATATGGAGTGTTAATGAATAAAAAACTTGGTCACAATTACAATAAGTGTTCCTGAAAGGCCTGAGACCTTGTCGTTGGTGTTTTCTATGATTAGAATCTGCTCAGACCAAGGGCACTCACCACCATATTGTTTCTTGATGCCCCTACCTTGTCTACTATCTTCTCTCCACTTTTCAGAGTCTCTTATGTTTGTTGTCTATGTCTGTGCTTAGCAGGAAATAGGAAAAAATATGTCTATGCCATCTTCCCAGTAGTACAAGCCCTTCTGAAAACTTTTAGCCACTCTCATAAAAAGATATGGGACTACTCACCCAAAAATCCTACACTACTTAGTCATGAAAGAACATGTTTAGCATGAACTTCAGCACTCCCTGTAATCTCAGAAAGTATTTTTGCAGATCTCTTCACTAATGTTGACCACACCAACTCAGTCACTTCCTTTTTTCCTCATCATGCACCCATTTGAGTCCTCTTGCAGGTGCTGCATTATTTTTTCCTTAGATCTCTTTACTTGAACTTTAGGAGTCCTTGGCTTCAATTAACTTCATCTTAATTACCAAACTGCTAGATGCAAGGAGTCCCTAATCTTCATTGTAACAAGTGCAACCTGTGTGTTGAGTTGAATGCGAACACAAAAATCTTTTTATTTTTCCAATAAATCTCCCACAATACAAATTTATACAAAAGGTAAAAGACATTTTGTGGATATTTTGGAAAAATATAGTAAGGAAAAAGTTGAATTTCTACTTTATATCATATATAACGGTAAAACCCACAGACTTGCTTCTTGTTCTTTTACTTTGCTCCATTGGTTTTTCTTTTTGTCTGTTTTAGAACAGTTCCTTCTTTCTTTCTTTCTTTCTTTCTTTCTTTCTTTCTTTCTTTCTTTCTTTCTTTCTTTCTTTCTTTCTTTCTTTCTTTCTCTCTTTCTTTTTTTGCCATAGGATGAAGAGTGAATCATAGCTATTTTGGGGATTTTAATCTTCCATACAAACATTAAAATGTTTGCAGAGCTTTCCTATAAAAATTCTGCAGATTTTTCAAAGAAATTGATACTCTATTGAATTTACAGGAAGTATGTTTTTCCAGGTCTTCTTTTTGGGTAGTTAAAAGTGCTTGAGCCAGGCATGGTAGTGCATGCCTACATAATCCTAGTATTTGGGAGGCTGAGATTGGAGGACTGCCAGTTCGAGGCCAGACTCAGAAGTTGAGTGAGGCCCTCAGCAACTTAATGAGGTTCTATTTAAAAATAAAATAGGACTGGGAATGTAGCTTGGAGGTAGAATGCCCCTCAATCCCCAGTACCAAATAATAAAAAATAAATGTGCTTGAACATTTTCCTCATCACAAATGCTTTGCCCCTTCTTCATTAGATCACCCTTACTTTATAGTTTCTTTTAAATTTTTATAATGTAATGGAATACTTATTATCTTGATGAATTCTCATATTAATTTCAATAGTTTGTTGTTTCTGTTTTGTTTTTTTTGCATATGATCATATCATCTGGACATAATGTCATACATCTTCCCTTGCAATTATCATAACCCTTATTTATCTTTCTTTCTATATTAGGATGTTCAGTACTATGCTAAATAGCAACAAAGATCATAGAAATTCTTGTTTTGTCTCACTTAAAGGCAATGTAGTAACTGCAGGTTTTTAGTAAATAGTATTTATCAAGACAAGGAAGTTCTTTTCATTCTGTTTTCTGAGAATTTAATCATGGATACATAATGACCTTTATCAAGGACAGTGTTTCTTCATCTATTGTGATGATCATCTAATTTTTTTTTCAATTAGGTTATTAATGCAGTGAATTGCATACTTTTTTAATGTTGAACTTTCTTGGATTGTTCAAATATAGCATACTGAATAATGGTAGAATAATTTTTATTTTTTATATTTAATCTTTTGAATAATTTCTAAATAGAGAGTCTCAGGTATATAATCATTTGCCTATGGATTTTTGCATGCTTAAAATATATATAAGTTAAATATGCTTATAGTTTTCTTTTAATCTAGTTTGCATCTATTTTTGGACTCCAGGTTGTACTCACTTCACAAAATGAGTTGGGAAGCTGTCCTTTTTCTTCTATTTTTCTGGGACAACTTGTGTGAGAAAGGGATTATCTGTTCTTGAAAGTTTGGTAGCACTCAACTGCACAACCATATGGGGCCAAGGTTTGGTCATTTTTGGAGGGGGAACCCTTGATTCACATATCCACTTCTTTCACGGTGATTCATCTTTTCAAGTATTATATTTCTCCTTGGATTTATTTTGGCATCTTACATTTTTCCCAGAAATGTATCCATTTAAGACTGATTTTCAAATATCTTGGCATATAGTTTTAATAATATTGTATTATTTAAAAAATCTCTATTGCATCTATAATTTATTGCTAGTGATTTCCTCCAGGTTTTTTTTTTTTTTTTTTTTTTTTTTTTGCAGTACTGGGGATTGAACTCAGGGGCATTCTACCTCTGAGCTATACCCCCAGCCCTATTTTTTATTCTTTTTATTATGAAACAGGGTCTTACTAAGTTGCGGAGTGCCTCACTAGGT
The DNA here is from genome assembly GCA_004027655.1 of Graphiurus murinus. Classification (NCBI taxonomy): domain Eukaryota; kingdom Metazoa; phylum Chordata; class Mammalia; order Rodentia; family Gliridae; genus Graphiurus; species Graphiurus murinus. The sequence goes on from PVLC010014895.1 coordinate 19,270, forward strand.
AGCTGAGGCTGGCCGTGAACCTGGATCCTCCTGTCTCAGCCTCCCAAATGCTGGGATTATAAGCGTGCACCTCAACACCCGCTCTCCTCCACATTTTTAAAAGAAACATGTTCAGAGTCTTTCCTGTTTTATCCATCTATTCAAGGAATTACCATACACTTTTATTAACTCTCCTTATTACAAATAAGATTTATGCAATTGAGACAGGACAATCACAGGTTTGAGGACAGCCTCAGCAAATAGCAAGACTCAGGAACCTAGAGAGACCCTATTTCAAAACAAAAATTAAAAAAGAGCTGGGAAAAAAATTCCATTGTCTATATATCCCATAGTTTTGTAATCCATTCATCTGTGGATGGACATCTTGGCTGCTTCCATAGTTTGGCTATTGTGAATTGAGCCGCTATAAACATTGATACACATGCATCGGTCTGATAGTTTGGTTTCCAAGCACCCTAAGGCACATGATGTACTTACACAATTATATCAAGATCACTCACTGAACTGAACTTGAGAGGGAGGGAGGGCGAGGGAGCGGGGTGGGAATTGGGGAAAGGGTCAGATGAGAAATGTGTGCACATTTGTCTATATCAATTTGTACCTAACAAAAAAATATATATACAAAGCACGAATTATTACAATAAAAAAAATAAATAAATTAAAAAAAAAAAAAAAGAGCTGGGAATGTAGCTTGGAAGTAGAATGCCCCTGAATTCAACCCCCAGTGCCACACTACACACACACACACACACACACACACACACACACACACACACCCCACAATTTATACAATTGATTATATTTATTTTTAATCATTTTATCATTATTATTATCGTTATCATCATCATCATCATCATCATCAGTGTGTGTTTTATGGGAGATTGAACCCAAGGGCATTCTATCCCTGACCTATACTTCTAGCTGGAGTTTAGTTCTTATTTTTGTGTTTTTGTTTTTGTTTGACAGTGGGGATTTAACCCAGGAACATTCTGCCTCTGAGCTACACTCTCAGCACTTTTTATTTTTTATTTTGAAACAGGATCTCAACTAGGTTATTGAGAGCCTCACTAAGTTGCTGAGACTGGCTTCAAACCTGCACTCCTTCTTTCTCAGCCTCCCAAGTACTAGGATTACAGGCATGTGCTACCATACTCGGCTTTTTAATTTTTCTTTCCTTTTTCTCTGGGTTTATTATGTTGTCACTTCTAAAAACTTATTGTTGAATGCTTAACTCAGTTATTTGATGTCTTTCGTATTTTTAAATTTACTTTTAGCTCTAAATATTATTACAAATTTAACGTAAGCTTTGCCCCATATTTTGACTTGAAGCTTTTCATTCTACTCAGTTAGAAATATCCTATAATTTCCACATTATTTCTTCTTTGTCCCCATATTATTTAACTGTATATTTTCAGATTTCACAGGTATGTTCATACAAATGATTTTTAAAACCATCCAATTGTAATTTATTTACTTTTACTATTTTATTGTTAGAAATGGGGTTGGGGGTATGACTCAGAGGTAGAACATCCCTGAGTCCCAACTCAGTACCGCCCCCCCCCCCACAAAAATAATGCAAAGTCCATGAGTGTTGGAATTTTTCTGCTTTATTAACAGTAGAATTCCCAACTTGTAGAACAATTATTGACACATAGTATGTGGTCATTACAAAATAAATGTGCCAGGCTGGGGTACAGACCAGAGATAGAATGCTTGCCTAGTGTGTGGAAGGCCCTGAATTTGATCTCCAGCACTGCCAAAAACCAAAAAAATGTGCTCAATAGAGGAATTAATTTCATTATCTTACAATAAAATTTATTTTTACTATTCATATATTGTGCTATAATAAAAACAATCTAAAATATGACTTATTATCATAAGAATAATATTAACAAATGGGAGGTGCACTGTAGTACAAGCACTTCTAGTGGTTTTCCTATGTAGTAAGTAACCTTGAATGGTTAATGCCTCTGGACTTCATTATAATCATCTATAAAAGAAAAGGGTGAGGCAAATCGGTCCATAAGATCCCTCATAGCTCCAGAATCTAAGGATTTTAGGCTAAAGTTGAAGCAGTGAAATGAAAGAAGAGAAGGGAAAGGTCAGTATTTGAGAGTGCCTCTATTTATTTGTTTATTTATTTATTTTTTTGTGGTACTAGGGATTGAACCAGGGGCATTATACTTCTGAGCTACAGCCATAGCCCTATCAGCCCTATTTTATTTTTTAATTTTGAAACAAGTCTCACTAAGTTGCTGAAGGCCTTGTTAATTTGCTGAGGCTGGCCTTGAACCTGGGATCCTACTTTTTCAGCCTCCCAAATACTGAGATTGCAAGCCTGCACCACCATGTCTGGCTGACAGTGCTTTTAAAATGGAATCATGACCTCAAGGGTGTAATGAGTAAGGGCTGAAAGTGAAGACAAGGTGTAGGGAGGGGGATGAAGTGGGTGGTCAACTCAGATAAGCAGGACAAGGCGGGAGGAGTTCATGAAGTGCTCATGATTAGGGCAATCATTGTGGACTTGGGAGGCAAGATGTGGGACTTCACCTGTCATCCATTAAGAAGTTGGCAGGGAGGGAGTCCTGAGTTATTAACAGCAGGAGGGAGAACTATTTGAGAACAGAGTTTGTGCTGGAAGCCTGGTATGGCCACCGATCACTGAGGACACTCATTTTCATTGCTCACATCATACTACTGATGGTTTCTTCGGTTCTCAGTTTTTCAGCTGATTGGGTGATCCAGATATATTCTTATGCTTGAAACATCCAAAGAGAATATTGAGTAGCCCCTTCTAGAAAATCTCAGGAGATGGTTCATGCATTCCGAGTCCTTTTTCCTCTGTCTTGCCTCTGCTCACCACCACAAATAAAAGAATGTTTTTCTGAATACTTATTTTGTTTACTTGGAGTTTCACAAGGCTACAATCTCAAACTGATAGGCAGAAAAACAGAAATCGGAGGGGTTTTTCCTTAGAGAAAATGCAACTTTCTCAATAAGCCCATACTTTTGCAACATCCCAAATCACTTTGAGTAAATATTTGATTTCATTTCCTTCATTCTTTAAAAAAATCAACTGATATGATAACATCATTGAAATTTTATTAAATAAAAAAATCACTAACATCAATTAAAAACATAACCATCCCTCTAGCTTATATAGTTATAAGCAATTCCAGTAGTGTTTCCTAATTAAAACCAAAAAGGAAATAAGCTGACTAAATCCCACAGGAATCCATTGGGTGTAGCTATAAATTTTAAAAATATAAAACAATGTTATGACATGTCTTTTGAATAAATTTCTGCATTCTTTCACATGTTTATTTGAACTATAATTGCAGTGTTGAAATATTACTATGAAAAAATATCTCAATTGAAAGGAATAGAAGCAATTTTTTCTCATTTATTTAATTTATTTATTTATACTTTTATTGGTACATTGTAATTACACATCATAGTGAGGTTCAAAGTCATAGAAATAAACATGTGCACAGGTCTTGGTGTGTTTTCCTTCAGATCCCACCCCACTACCCACCTCTCTCCATGCATAATAGTGAGATTGGTGTTGATACCTTCATGCATAGGCATAGCATAATGTGAATTGTAAAAATAATGGTTTTTAAATGACCTAATCAGCTCTACTAATCCATTCAACTACTGCTTTTTAGTCAGTGCCCATAGAAAACTATGACTTTTTAGATTTAGATAAGCAACAAATAAATTATATCTTTAATGAGCTTATATAGAAATATTGCCTTTTTTCCCCTTTCAAATGTAACAGCAATTTATCTTTCTTCACTTTTTTTAAAATAAAAATTTGCATATCATCCCAATTTTTCTGTGATTTCTAGTAATAAGTGAATGAACTATTCTAGACATGTCTTAAGAGACAGGAGAGGGGGGGAGGATCAACTGCATTTTCATGAAAATTTTATGGCATTTATAGTAGAAAACATGGCTGGGATTGAGGAAAGGCCTCAGAACATTCTGTGGATAATAGCTCCTACTTAGATTTCCAGGCAGCACACTGCTTGAAATGGATTTATTCTCAGGGAAGGAGAATCAAGGTACTTCCTATCTGTTAGAGTATTTACAAAGGTGGATGGTTTTGAGTGCAATGTAATTGATGCCACTGAATTTACAATTTGTCTAAGCTGTACAAAGAATATGTGCCAAGGAAGGAAGAGTGGGAACAGCCATTAAAGTTTCTTTTTTTTTTTATCAAATGTAAATACGCATTTCTAGAAGTGCTCTAGAACATCTAAGACATGTTGATACTAGGGAAAAAAGAGTTTTATTTGGAGGGAAAGAGAGTAAATTTTCCCCTACTGTTTCCCTTCACTACTATCACTATCGACAGAGAAAAGCTATGGTCTCTAAACATTTTCCAAGTAAGCCACTTCTTTCTTCAAGTAACATGTACAGATATAGGACAGATGAAATGAAAGTTATTATATTTATTTCCCAGAGCTGCCCCAACAAAGTACCATAAATTGAGTGGTTTAAAACAACATAAGTTAATTTTCTCCAAGTTCTAGAGGTTGAAAGTGTGAAATCTAAGAGTCAGCAGGGTTGGTACCATATGGAGGCCCCAGTGAGGATCTGCTCCATACCTCTTTCCTGGCTTCTCATGATTTCCAGTGGTTGTTGGCATCTGATTTGTAGACACATTATTCCAATATCTACTTCCATCTGCACATGCTGATAAGAGGATCTTGTTTAAAAAAAAAAGTAGATTCTGATTTGGTGAGTCTGGAGTAAAGCATGAAATCTTCCCTTTCTATCAAGCACATACACACATACAAAGAGAGTTATTATAAGGAATTGCCTCCTGACTCATGATTCCCAAGATCTACAGGGTTAGTAACCTGGTTCAGTTTCAGTTGGAGATTAAAAGCCCAAGAGCCAGGAAAGTGGACGGTGTAACAAAGTGTCCAAAGGCTGGCAGGGAATAGACAATGTCCCAGTTTGAGGAAAGTTTAGGCAGGAAGAATTCTCTCTTCCCCAGGGCAAAGTCAGCCTTTCCACCTATTCAAGTCTTTGAATGAGGCCCACCTACATTAGGGAGATCAATTAGCTTTACACAACCTACTGACTTGGATGTTAATTTTGTCCAAAAACAACCTCACAGAAACACCCAAAATAAGGTTCAACAAAACCAGTCAAGTCGACACACAAAATTTGCCATCATATTTCATTCACTGAGCATTTGTTCTATTCTATGATATTACTGTTCTAATTCATCTAACATTTACAAACAACCCACCACCCTGGGCAGGTGCTATTATCAACACTATTTTCCAGATGAAGGTGCAAAGCAGAGAGAGAGAGAGATGAAGTAAAAACCAATATCTTACACATAGTAAATAATAGATACAGGTATTTAATCCAACTTCTCAAGGTAAAGATGCCATGCTCTCCATCTCTGTGTCAAATTGTTCCTATTGGTTATATGTCCAAAGAGGATGGCAGCTAGCCACATGGAAATTCAGTGGATTTGGTACAAAGGAGCTGAAAGCCTTTGGTGGACTAATTCACTTGTGCATCACTGATATATCTGTAAATGAGCAGATGGATCCTTGAAAGGATGGAGGAGGAACTTTCTCCCAATTTAAAATAAACAATACTGTTAGATATTTAGCAAACTCGAAAGGATTTCTTTAACAGCATATTCCATATTGAAACAGTATGACATAACCTCTATTTGTAGAGCTTAGCACAGTGGATAGAAATAAATCCCTAAGAAGAGAAAACAGTCTTATTTATGGCACATTTTTACCTGTCTCTTGCTAGTATAATTAAGTAAGTGCTTCCAAACAGTTGACAGTTTGGTCATGACCAAATCCCACTAATCACAGAGTACTGGAGAAATCATTTAAACACCAGGAAAAAGAGAAAGAGAGAGAGGAGAGAGAGAGAGAGAGAGAGAGAGAGAGAGAGAGAGAGAGAGAGAGAGAGAGAGAGAGAGAGAATATCGCATGATCTAATGAAGTTTTCCCATCTCCAATATCTGTGAAACATATTATTTAGTAATACTTCAGAGATGCATACATAATTTAAAGTAAATTAATACTATAACCAGAAGTGTCTATTTTGGGAACAAAATTCAATTGCAGTTGGTTTGGCCTGTTTGTCCTTGTGTGTCTGTCTGCCTGGTTACCAGAGGAATCCTGTGCTGGGTGCTGTGTTAAGCAAGAGATAGAGCTTTGTCTGAGTCCATTGGAGGCTCAAATTAACTGAGCAACTGAGGGACTTCTAGGAGGTCACAGAACCTCTGCAATTTACAATTCGTATCTTTATTGTCTACTCCATTCATTCACAGTAGATGCTCAACAACTATTTGCTGGATAAATGAAAAAAGTGAGCATGTTTCCTTAGAAAAAAATCACCCAACCCCCTTCTAAGGAGATTGAGAGAGGAGTGGTGCTAGGATGAAGACCTTGACCCTGTTCAGAAATAGTATTTTCAAAAGTGACATGATCAAGGGATTGAAGTCAGAGCATTGTAATGATACATGCATATCCTTGTTTATAGTAGCACAATTCACAAAAGCCAAATCATGGAACCAACCTAGGTGTCCATCAACACATTAAAGGATTACCAAAATTATGGGACACACACACACACACACACACACACACACACACACACACACACACATACACACACACATTCTACTCAGTAATAAAGAACAAAATTACATGATTTGCAAGAAAATGGATGGACCTGGAGAACATTATGTTAATTGAAATTAGCCAATCACAGAAAGTGAAGTGTCATGTTTTCTTTCATATCTGGAAGCTAGGGAGTAATTAGGATACAGGAGGGACGTTATGTAAAGGAGGAGAAACACCAGTGACCAGTGGAATGATGGAGGGTCTCTAAAGGGGGGTAAAGGAGAACTAATGAAGGAAACACTTCCATTGATGTTATGTATATATATATTAAATTATCAATGCCAATTTCAATACCATGCATTAGGAAGGGGAGGGAGATGGGAAGGAGGGGTCATGTATGTCCCTATCAGTTTGAATTACATTATGATGTGAAACTACAATTCACCAATAAAGGCATTAAAAAAATGAAGAAGAAGAAAGAAAGTGACTTGAACAAACTCAGCACAGACGCTGGTTAGGAAGTAAATTGTGTTCTTCATGAGGCAAAACCAACCTATTTCTGGGATTCTCAACAGCTAGGGGCAGAGTTGTGACATACATGGCATAGCTCCAGGAGTCGCTTGTTTGGAGAAATGGTGTCTGAGTACTGCTTTTCTATGCATGGAGATGACCCTGAGAAAATTGCTGACAAGGATTCCCACCCTTTATAAAAACCATGCAGTGTTTCACAATGACAGAAAAATCAAGACAGAATGGAGATTTCACTGCCCAAGGAAAGATCATGTTTATTACACATCAAAGTTGTCCATTGAAGGACTCAGCTTCGTAGGTCTTAGAAGATTGGCAAAGGGCAGGCTGTGGAACTTTTCACTGGTTCATGAGAATGAGGAATTGGAACTTTCTAAGGACAAGGCAGTTTTGTGCCTTTTTTTACTACAGGTGTATCACCTCACATGCCTACAAACATATTTGAGGATAGGGGCAGGGGGTTTCTAAATATGAGGACAATACCAAAATTGAAATTATTATATGTTTAATTTAATGTATACAATATATAGCATAATTTTATCCTATTATTTGTTAAATATCCTATTAAATTTGAAAACAAAGCAAGGTGTGGTGGCACATGCCTGTAATCCTTGTACTTGGGAGGCTGAGACAGGAGGATCATAGGTTCCTGGACAGTCTCAGCAACTTAGGGAGATCCTGTTTCAAAATAAATAAAATAGGGCTGGGGGTATAGCACAGAGGTAGAATGCCTCTGGGCTCAATCTCCAATACTGAAAAAAAATTGTAGATCTAATGTTTTTACCTGTCCAAATCTTTAAGAATGAATGAAATTATAATTTATTCTAATATCACATGAAATAAATTAGGTATATTGCACAATTTCTGAGACAAAATTTAAAGATCTTCCAAATTTTTTATATCAAAATTTTCTGTTAATGACTGTGTGTGTGTGTGTGTGTTACTGGGAATTGAATCCAGGGGTATACTACCTCCAAGTTATACCCCTAGCCCTATTTTATTTTTATTTTGAAACAGGGTCTCACTAAGTTGATGAGAGTTTCATTACTTGCTGAGGCTGTCCTTGACTCTTGTTATCCTTCTGTCTCAGTCTCAGGCAGGTGTGTACCACTATGCCTGGCTGTGTTAATCACTTTCAATAAAGAACATGGAGATTTTTTAGTATATTTGATACAGAATTGCATGATACCTTTAACAATAATGTTATACAAGGCTAAAGCAGGTTTTGAATAGAGTGCGATGGTAAACAGCAGAGAGCATTAGGAAAGTCCAAGATAAAGTCCCTCAAAAGTCCAACTAATAGATGGCAATGGAGACTAGGCAATGTGGGCAACCAAATAATACTGTCAGCAGATAAACACACCATACTTACCTCTACCAGGACAGAACTAACAAAAGCAAGTTATGGTTCCTACCTTGACCACCCAAATTGGGCCAGGTCTTTTTTTATTTTGAGGAATGATAGGTTCTGGATTACTATAAGACAGCACAAAATTAAACACTTGCCTTCATAGCAAGTTTTGACTTACTTATGAGTTCTCTGACTTTTAAGTCAGAAATATTTCTTCCATGACTATGAGTGAGTCTCAGCCTGGGAAAAGATTTGTATATAGGGCTCACAAGACAATCCCAAACTATTAAGCACCTACTAAGTGCTGGAGACTGTGCTAAGTATTATGAAGATGGTAGAGAATAATCAGAGCCCCAATTTCCTCTTCTTATTTGAATATCAGTCTAGATGTTACCTTCTGGGCCATGGCACTTACTGCCTAATGCGAGAAGATAGATGTTAAACCTATATCAATTGGGATAAGTGCCATTGAAGAGAAGCATATGGTGCTAAGAAAGCACTGTTGGAGCAAGAGAACTAGATAGGTCATTACAGAGAAACCAAAATTAGAGCAAGCGTGCCCAGAACTAGGAAATTAACTGACATGGGAACCTCTTGATGGCAGAGGGCATCACAGCAGAAATTGCTGGAGAGTTGGGCAGGAGCTTGGCACATGGTCATCACTATTGATTTGGTGGCACTACTACATCATTCAGGGTGGAATTGCTCTAGGTTAGCTCCTTGTAGACAAGATTTTTCAAAGGGCAATGCATGTGAATGAGAAACGCCCCTTTGGAATGGTTTGAGGAGCTCTGAGTTACCGTGTGTTCCTTCATGAATGAGTTATCATGTATAGATTTTATCTTTCAGTAACACTTCTTCTCAGACACCATGGCTATCATACTTGCAAAACATCAGTTAGTGTTAGCTTATTGGACTGGCCAGTTGAGAAATAGGTCCCTCTTAATCTTTAACATGCAACTTCCATAACACATGTATAATTCTTGAGAATTATAAATAAGTTGTGCTCAGCACCAATTAGCATCATCATCAAAAATATTGCACATGGCACACATCTCATGCAAGGAGCAAGCACTGACTGTACGGAGTACTCTCAACTGGAACTCTCCCAGCCCAGATGACTTCATGCAGAGAAAATAAATAACAGCAGTGAGCAGCCAGTGTGATCTGGGTAGAGTAGACTTTTTTTTCTCTTTTTTTCCTACCTCTAGCAGCCCTTAGCACAGTTCCTTACCTAGTACATATTTTTAAAATGAAAAGTGTACAGGACTGGGTGTGTTTTTCCAATGCCACATCTGATTTGGAAAGCTGATCAGTTCCAGTCAACTCGCCCAGCATTTTTATTTTAGAGATAGTACCCTGTCCCTTCGCCTTCCCCTGAAGGAGAGAGATGAAATGTGATCACGCAGTCATTTGTCCTGAGCATGTTCCAGCTGAAAGGCTTTTTGTAGGCTCTTCCAGTCTCAGAGAAAGGCAGTCATTGTTAGCCTTTCAGATTTGAAGATGACCTCACCGATAGGGTTTTATCTCTAAGGGCTGTGGTCGGGGACACCTGTGGGAAGGCTTTTTGGTCTGCTGGGAGGGCTTGTTTATAAGGCCTCATATTTGGAGCGCCACCTTTCTTCAAGCTGCTTATCAGGATGCGTTGGCTTTCATCTATTAGCTGACACCAGGTCCCTTTGTAGGCAGGTGCTCCAATCCAGACTTCCCCACTTATCGAGAAATGGGCTGTGTCAACACAAGTGTTTATTGTGTTTTGAAGCACTTTGGAGCCTCTGACAGCAGCTCTTATTTTTGCAGAGTGAACTGGGGTTGAAGGTTTGGCAAAGGTTAATTTTTAAATAGCTTCTATGCTGCTATATGTGGCATCTCCCTTGGTATTTGAATCATTCTGCATATAACCCCATCGTCAGATCTTTTTTTTATTTTTTTTATGAAATTTTTGTTGGTCACCTTTAAAGCTGCATCAATCACTTGGTAATGGAAAAAAAGTCAATGTAATGATCTGCTTTGAAAATAAACAGTCTAACTTGACTTTGGCCTTGAAAGCCTATTATCATGTGGTAACATCATTCTATTCCAATGACATTATCGGCTAAGGATATTATGATGGTGGAAAATATTTCAATTTTGTTATCGGAACAATGAAGCTGTGATATTTAATTATAGAGAAGTGTGTTGAATTTGGGGAATCTGGTATGTCAACTCATCAGAAGGTGGTGGTAATCAAATTGGAACAGAATATTATTTAGTAACCCACACAAGTTATCTATTTAGTGCTTTTTCTTACTTTTCTGAGTCTTTTCCTTTGCAATTTTAGTTCTTCCATTAAGTTTGCTGATTAACAAGTTAACTAGTTACTGAAATAAATTAATACACTGTAGCACTAGATGATATGAAGAACAGCTCCTGTGGCCAGTTTTTACTTCTGGAAGGAAAGACCCGTATGAATGACACAGCAGAAAGTGTGCTTCCGAATTGAAATGTTAGCAAATGAGGGAAGAGTTCTCTCCCTCTTTCTGACTCTCTCCCTCTCCCTTGATCGCTCTCTTTCTATCTTCCTTCCTCTCTCTCTCTCTCATATGTATTTATGTGTATATATGGATACACATATGTATTGAGGAAATTGAAATCAAAACAAAGCATATAGCAATATGGTACAGTGGTTAGACTATTATGGGATGAATTAAGGCTGACCTTAGAGTAGCAGAGAAAGTGCACTGGGATAAAGATAAGATCTGACAGGCAATACAAGATACTTCTTATTCTATAGTAACTCTCCTGCCAACAATCAATTGTACCATTTTACTTTTTTTTTTCTTTTGGTGGTACTGGGACTGAACCCATGGTCATTCTCCCTCCAAGCTACACCGCCCTTAGTCCTATTTTTTTTTCTTTTCCTTTTTTGAAATAAGATCTTACTAAGTTGCTGAGGGCCTCACTAATTTGCTGAGGCTGATCTCAAACCTCAGCAAATTACAGACATGTTCCACCATGCCTGGCTCTTATCTTCTTAAATAGCCTTACCTGCAAGCTGTAAGTGTTACTTTCAGCCATTAGTTATACAAGAAATAGCTGGGTCCCTTTTCCTGAGTACCTATTATGTGCCAGTCATCATGCCTGATCCTAGGGCATGTAGAGAGGGCAGGTAGACATTCTCCAGATTTTCTCCATCTCCTGGGAGACAGACACAACATATGGTGGCTGCTTGGTGGTTACATGTGGTCAGGAATGGGGGAGAAGGAAAATTAATAGGATAATCAGAAAATCAGAGAATCCTTCAATTCCTGAGCTGGAGGAAACTTGGAAAGCAGAATCCACACGTGTTTGATCACAAAGCTGCTGAGAATTGCAGTGGTTTGCCCCAAGGTCATGGAGCAAGTGGGTGTCAGGACTAAGACCATTGCTCAGTCTCCTGCCAGTGCCCTTCCTGCTCCATTGCGTTGCTTCCAAAGTTCTATTTCCAGCCTGGGATCAAGAGGATTGGAATTTTGCTGCTGGAAGAGTTACAGGGGGCCGCCAGAGGTGGGGTGGGGTGGGGACATTATCTATTTGAAAATTCCCTTGGCCACAAGCTGTGATGAGAATTCTTTATGCTTCCTCTTCATTTATTTGACGTTGAAGGATAGATTCCAGGGGAACCTGGCTAATGGCAGTCTGTTTCAGCATCTGGGCCGGAGAAGCTCAGTGCCCTGGTTTCAGCTGCTAAAACACTGTGAGTCACTCATTTGGAGTGTCTTCAGATTCACAAAAGTGCCACAGGGGCCATGAAGCAGAACCTTTGTATATAGAGAGAGGGCTGAGAAGAATGGAGGGGGTTGTACTAAAGGCTGCCACCAAATTCCCATGGGAGTTGGGTTCTCACACACATTATAAGGAGACAAAAATGCTTTTTGCTTTTGACAGGAGGCCACTATCAGTTTCAAGGCTGGTGACAATAATCTGTGGAGAAAAAGAGCCCAGCCTGCATGTGACTGGCCTTGAGCCATTTGGGCAATTGATGGACAGATGACCTTTCGGCCTTATTTGTTTTTAATTATTATTTTTAATAGTCAAATAAAAGTTGTGTGCGTGGCATGATGTTTTGATGTATGCTGTATTGTGGGGTGGCTAAATTGAGCTAAATAACACATGCGTGACTCACATGTCTTTTTTTGTGCATGTGTGATGAAAACATCTAAAATCTCCTAAAATCTACTCTCTTAGCAATGACCTTTCTGGCTTGTATTTCTCTACTTCAGTTCAGTGCCTTTTGTAGGCTCCTAGTGTATACAACAGGTTGAAATCTTCTCAATCACTAGACACTTTAGATAGAATATTTCAACAAAATTAAAGAACTAGTTTTAAATAGCCCCGAACTGTGATTGTAGGTTAATTCAACATTGGGTGCTGAATAAACATTAGTGTTTTTACATTTACAAGAAAGCTTTACTTTGTTCCTTCTTTAAAACTTTATTTTAAAAAATCCATAAATCCATGGAATTTTCTCTGCCAATTAAAGAGTCCCAATTTAAAATCAAAACAACTGAAGGGGATGGCAAAGGCATGCCCACCATTGGTAACTCTGTACAAGAAGCAAAGGAGAAATCAATAAAAATCCAGCTGCCCCAAGCCCATCTCATGTCAATGCATGGCTTGGTGACACAGAAAACAGCATTAAAGATGCCTTGAAAAAAATATAGTCTTTAAACATATAATATGTAGATTTTACTTAAGCTAGTCAGTAATATTTGTTGGAGGAGGAGTACTAGGGAATGAACCTAGGCGCATTCTACCTCTGAGCTATACCCCTAGTCTTATTTTATTCATTTTTTATTTTGAAACAGAGTCTCACTAAGTAGATGAGGGCTTCACTAAGTTGCTGAGACTGGCCTCAAACCTGTGATCTTCCTGTCTCAGCCTCACAAGTAGTGAGATTACAGGCATGTACCACCATGCTTGGCACTGTAACATTTTTATATTAATGCATAAATGTGTTCTATTTACTTTCAATAGGGGGTAGCATGCTAGAGAGGGAAAGTAAGGAATTTGGGTCAGATCCATGAAGGTCAAAGTCCTTACTCAGGTCCTGAGAAGGTTATGCAATCTTTTTTGAACCTGAATTTTTTCATTGGTAAAATGAGAAATTTGTTCAGATAAAAGTCTCAGCTTACTGTCTACATTATAAGCATTCAGTAAGTGTTAGTTCAATTTTCCTTCTTACTTTGTTTAAAAAAATGACAACAACAATGGGACCATGATTTGGAGGCCCTCACTGATATCCAACAATAGCTATTTTATATTTGGGTCTCTTGGTGGTTATATTTCGGCTCCATAATAAAATTCTAATATAGAGAAATGCTCAGAGGACCAGCTTCAAAGGGAGGCCCAAGGAGAGCCTATAGGTCTTGTATGAGAAAGAAAGAAAAAATCAATCAAAGCCAGTTGTGGAAAGAGAGGACGAAATCAAGACACGTCCCCATTGTAACATCATTCATTGTTCCAAAGGCAGGACCATCCCTCTGTGCACCGTCAAAACTGGGATGGTTTTGAAAGTGAAAGGGGACAGGGAAAAATGCCTGCTCAGAGGGGACACAAAGGCACTGTCCAGAGTGAACCAGGACCTATGCTGTGTCTCCAGGAGTCCACTGGGACTTAGCATGGTGTTGCCCAGATCTTGGCTAGCATCGAATCCCCACTGGGTTCCTAAGGGTTAAAGATGCTGTAGTCAGTTACAGTCTCCACGAGGCTCAATCCATTCATTTGTGGGAGAAAGTCAATGAGGGATATACTTCTGGGCTGTTTTCAGAATAATTTTAAAAAATGTATCTACAGGACTTTTTTCAAGTTGGTGCCCAGCAAGTGGAGATCATTTTATGTGCATAAGGCATAGAGTAAAAGCCTACATGAGAAGGACTTGAGAATAAGAAGAGTAAATGTCTCAGAGTGAAGGGATCTCCCCAATTCTGTTTTCAACTTGACAAAACTTGGAATATCAGGCAGTCAGAGAGATGGATTTTATGTGAATATTGTGCTAGTTGTTAATTTTGTATTTTGTTAGTTATTATTTTTGTCAGGCATGTTACTGTTATGTTACCTGCTAATCTAAAAAATGGACTAAATCAGAGATCTAGTAATAGGATGTGTGTTTAGGGAAGAACTCCTGCTGAAGGTGTAGATGTTGGCAGTGAATTCAGGCAGGATAGGAGAGCTCAGCTGGAAAAATTTGGGACTAATTGCTTCTCTTTCCTAAAAGGTGTAAATGTCCATGCAGGAGGGGGAGCCACATGCCAAGGCTGAGAGCAGCAATTCCATCCTCTGCCCATTTCTCCTACCCATAGGAGGGTAGATTTCCATATATCAAATATACATGAGTGTCTGATATGTGTGTTTATTTCACATTGGTGTGAAGTCACAATAGTTAGGTGACACTTTGAATTCTGGCATTTTCCTCCATCATCCTGCTCCTTTTTACATGCACGAATACTTATTCTCTTGTACTCCTTCAAGAAGACCAGCAAGGCAGGGCAGCACTTTAAGAAATTCATACCCATGTGTGTCGAGACTGCAAAGCCCTCAATAGTTATCCAAATACTTGCTCAGTATAAACATCACATTTACCAGCATTGTTATCCTGAAAAGTCAGTTGTAAAAATAACAAGGACTTCTGGATCTTCTGTCATGCATGATTATCCCCTTATTAGGCTGTGTGTTCACTTTTGTTGTATCTGTATCAGCAAAGCAGGGGAAGAGGCTGAGAGCTGGAATGTTTTATTGGCTTTAGGAGATGAACCTGGGCTCTCAGCAATTACTGAAATGAGATTACAACACATTTATGGGAACGAACCACATTGGGGGTGGGGTCCTCTGTGCATTGAACTACTGATGCTACAACATTATCATTGATGTTTCTTCTTTAAGCCAAACCATTTCTAAAAACTCTGCTTTTGTGAGAAAGAATGTTTTCTACATACCTTGTTCAGAAGTGGTTTTGTTTTTTTCTTTCAATTCATTGTGTTTATTTTATTATTATATATATCCCTATAATAACCAAAATGCCAGTATTTATTTTATTTTTCTGAGAGACAACATACTCTCCCTAGGTTTTTGAGTGTTTTACCTTTAAGAGCAAATTAATAGATACATATGTATTTATGTCTTTGTTGAGATTTTATATGTCATTCCAGTAAAGAAAAAAAAATCACTGTATATTTTTACCAACCCAAATTATGACCAAAGAATAAATTTTCCTGAACTTTTTTTTTTTCCAGCTGAATCTGCTGTTTATATGATTATGTTTTTAAAATGAGGCCCAGTTGTGCAATCTTCATAAGGGTAAAGTTAACTTTGAAATCAGAATTGAGAAAGTGAAATTGAGATCATTATTTCCTAAGAGAAATAACACTGAGTTTGACGTATTTATAGGAGAAATAGGTAAGTGCTCCATTTCTGGGATGAAAAGAAACTGTTCCAAGTCCATACGTTACCTTATAATTGATAGGGTTTGGTTTGGCAATTGTGTTTCCCAATAATAAGAGAGGCTGGCTCTCTCTCTCTCTCTCTCTCTCTCTCTCTCTCTCTCTCTCTCTCTCTTTTTCTTGGCAGTTCAGATTCTGGCAGATTTTTTGGAATTTATTCTGTAATTCTTGGAGTGCACCTTGAGTAATGTGCTCATATGATTAAGACACACATCTCGGCTAGACAATTTAATGCATGTCTGGTAGGATAATCCAGCCTGGCTAAAAGTTATTGGCAAGCTATTGTCTGTTGCCAGAAAGTAAAGGGAGTAAATGAGAAATTCCTTAAATTCCCCAGTCCTCGTATTTTAACACTAATTTTTAAAATAATGGAGTAAAATGACCATTTCATATACATGTGTACAGTTGTGCGCCTTTATTTTGTCTTGCCTTATCACACTAGCTAGGGCTTCCAGTGTGATGCTGAATAGGAATGTTGACACTAGTTCACATCTTATGGAGAAATTCCCCCTATTCTGAATGTTAGAGGACCCTTTCTTGTTCTTTGAGTCCAAACCAGAGGGCTTCTTCTCTGCTCTCAATTTCTATGCCAATATCAACTCTGAGTTTCAGCTAGATAGCGAAGGAAATTGCAAACTCATTGCTAGTTAGGTTGACACTTTGAATTCTGGTATTTCCCCCCAATCTACTCAGCACTTGTCTCAAACAGCTACTCCCTGTGTCCTGTCCAGGTTTTTAATTTTTTAAGCTGTATTCAATAGGAGAAACAGGATGGAATATGCTTCTTCTATCTTACCTGGAAACAGAATCCTTTGATATTTTTAAAAGCAAGAGCACTTTGAGTCCCCCCTTCAAATTGTAGAGAGAAAGTATTTTAATCCTGAGAATATAAAAGAATTTTTGGAAAAAAAATTTCTTCACTTTGCATTTCTTTTTATATGTGTGCTTGTTGAACAAGTGGGGCCTTATGCATTATGTATCTCAATATTTGAGCAAATATGGTTTACAGGGCACAGGCTAAAAATAGCTTCAGATTGTCTAATTTCAGGTGGGCTTAGGCTAAAAATAGCTTCAGATGGTCTAATTTCAGGTGGGCTTATTTTTTCCTGGATTTTTAAGCAAATCTTGGGCAGTTCTCATCCTTGTTCTGGTCAATCTTAGATTTAAAAAAAAGAGAGAGAGAGAGAGAGAGAATCCTTCAGACATTATACCAAATCAATTTAGTTCAGTAATTATCTGTATTCCTATAACAATCTAATACGAGTCTTATTTTCTTATTTTATTTTACTTGTCAGATACAAATTGTGCATCTTTGTCAGGTATAACATGAATATCATGCAATTTCTATAAAATTTAAATGCTATATGTTTCATATTCTGATAGGAGCATCAATAAAATTTTGAAAATAGGACTTTTTGTTCTTAATTGCTGTTTTTTTCTTTTCTTTATTAATATTATTTTTAATTGACAAATTATAGTTGTATACATTTATGGGATATAATATGATATTTTGACATATGAATACAAGGCGAAGTGGTTAAATCAAGCTAGTTAACAATGTTTGGCACATCAGTTTCTTATTTTCTGCATTGAGACCTTTGGAAGTTATTCTTTGTATTTGGAAGTATGCAATCCAGTATTGTTGACTACGGTCACCCTACTGTGGAATAGGTCTCAAAAACTTAACCTTCCTGAGATCCATCTTTCTTTAAAGCTTCCCCTCTGGGGCTGCTCCAGCCAGGTCCTAGAATAGAAGCAAAGCGGCCAGATATCATTTTCTCCATTTTGCCTACCAGCACTTCTTTGTCTCTTCACTCTCTGGACACTCTCTAGCTTCCCTAGGAATGAAGTCTAGGGCTAGAAATGTGGAGGACAGCCAAGGGCCAGGGAAAGTCATGACCGGCATTGTCATGAACTCACTGCCCTGGTCTTCTGGTCTTGCTAGATATTTAAACTGACTTTTTTTTTCTTTCTTTCTTTCTTTCTTTTTGGTACTGAGGATTGAACTCATTCTATGGGCATTTTACATATTCTACCTCTGAACTACACTTCAAACCCCCTTTATTTTTTTAAATTTTGAAACAGAATCATGCTGTTTCTGAGACTGGTCTTGAACCTATGATCCTCCTGTCTCAGCCTGCCTAAACTGACTCTTATATTTAGAGTTTTCAGACATTTCCTCTTGACTGCAAATCTCTTGCTTATGATTCTCTGATTCAAGTGATGTATCACCTCTTCTCCCTGCCCCCTCCCAGCCATATACACATGTAGTCCACAGGAAAAGTCACTTCTCAAAGCCTACCCCTCCACTCTGCTGCTTCTTGACCTTTAAATCTCTTTTATATGAGTGCTGGCAGTCTACCACTGCCCCTAGGTTTCTGGATTCATAAATGAATATTCTCTAGTCTTTCTCGATTGAGGCTCCTGAATTAACTGACTTGACCTCAGGCAAGATAAGCTGTCCACTGCTGAGTTGGAAATTTCTGTTTTGCATAACCAACTCTATGACTGGGAAATAGAAATCCATTATTTATTTAATATACTTGTTCTGTAAATTGTCAGCAACTTGAGGGCAGTGTTCAGTTTTCACGGATTATTTTATCCCCAGATCTAATACCTGGAACAAGGTAAAAATTGATTATTGTATCAAGTTATTATGAAAAAAATAAATCTCTTAATTTGTGAATTGATTAATTGTCCTCTGTATTAGTAAATAAAATTGCTACTACTTAAATGAAACTTCAGCTCTTTAGTCTCTTTTCCCCAGAAACTTTCATAATAACAAATGAAGGTTATGAAGTTTTCTTTCACTTCTTCATTTTTTCCCTTTCTTTGTTAATCTATTGTTTGCAGCTGAGAATCACCTACATGGCTCACCCTTCCTTCTGGAACAGAATAAAAATGCAATGGAAACATTCAGTGCTAGAGAAAGATGTCAAAATGTCGTGGGTCAGCACGATACCTTTTTTTTTTTTTTTTTTTTTTTGCGGTACTGGGGATTGAACTCAGGGGCATTCTACCTCCGAGCTACACTCCCAGCCCAATTTTTTATACTTTATTTTGAAACCGGGTCTCGCTAAGTTGCAGAGTGCCTCACTAGGCAGCTGAGGCTGGCCGCGAACCCGGATCCTCCGGTCTCAGCCTCCCGAATGCTGGGATTAC
>PVLC010014896.1:0-38368 GCA_004027655.1 Graphiurus murinus
TAAGTAACTATTGAATTAATTTATTGTGCTTAATTTCATTTGCACTTCTTTTTGATGCCATAAGAGATCTTGTCACAAAATTACTTTATGTCATCAATATAATATATATTTGGCCCAATCTCCAATAATGTGAGGAGTCTATACTATTTATTCCCAAAGTCTTATAACTTCTGTGTTATGTTAAACTCAAATGTATATTATCTTTAAAACATAGAAAAAAGTAAGATTCAGAGACATGATAACTGTATTTTCAATGAAAGCTATCACTGTCAGACTGGAAATTGCCTTCTCATGTCTTGAAAAACTTTGACGGAAAGAATTGCTACTTATTTGTGAAAAGTCAGGATACTGTTTTCTAATTCCTGGCTATTTTTCTGCACTGACTTAGAATGTGTGATGTTTTTTCATTTCATGTTTATGGTGCAATGTTGGTTATCTCACTTATTAAATTAGTTTAGACTTTTTCTAAAACACCATGCTGAATGGTTCAAAGTTTAGAAATGGCTAGAATAGCTTTAGTCTGTTATCTATGTAAACTTTATCATCCCTATCATACCCAAGAGTCCATATCTGCCATTGTTCACTTATTTCTATATTTTCCTATTGTCTTTTATTTTATTTGGCAACCCTCGGGATAGACAGGCTCAAACACAAACTTCCTGTTGCTTCCAGAGAGTTAAGTTTTGTGTAACAGTTGGAAATATTTAAACATCCTGATAAATTTCACTACCAAGTTAAGGTTTAAGTTTTCCTTTGAAAAACTGTATGTGACAAAACTAGGCCTACTTTTTGATAAAAGGAACATTAGGTGACATTAAGTAACTCGGGGCACAGGTAACCAGTCTACACAGCTATGTCAACCCAGACCACTACTGCATGTTAACTTCTGCTTCTCATACACATTCAAGTTACCATCCTTGTGCCTTGGTCTGAGATTCCAAGAGTGGTTGATTGATGCTTCTATTCTTGAAAAAAAAAAGGAAATCAGGAAAAAATATGATTTAGCGATGAAGTGGAGGATTCACTATATTTGCTTTGAAGGGGGTGGTGAAGCATCAAAATAGTGAAGAGATAGAAATAAATGGCTGCTGCTTGAATGGGAGGAAAGTGAGGTGAGGGATCATTCAAGTAAAGGCATAGCTGAAACCATGAAAATGTTAAGTTCTTTGATGAAGAAATTAGAAAGAAGAATGAGAAAACAATAGCTAGAGACAAACAAATATTCACTGTTTTGATGCAGAGAAAGGGGGACCTAAACAGAAATAAGGTATGAAGAGAAAAGTGATAAAATCTACCTGAATATTGGTTTATTTATTGATACGTTAGTGTAGTGTAGGAAAAAGAAATGCATGCATAAAAATAATGTTGAATAATTAAGAGATTAAATATTATTACAATTAGGGACAAAATGTCCTGGTACTTTGGCATTACAGCAGTGCAAAGCTTATTTTGTCACTTTACTTATATTTTGATTTGCAACAAATTTTGACAGGATTGGACACAACAGGCAGAGGGCCAAAAATATTAGTTCATATGCAAATATATACAACAGGACAAGAGTAGAGACGTACATTAAACTTTTTTTTAATTAAAATTGCAAACTTCTGAAGTTTTTGTCTCTCTTCAAACTTTTGAATATAGACTGAAAACTCTACTCTAAACATATCACCTATATTTTTAAAAAATGGGAAGAGAATTCTTTACTTGCCCCTTGATGTTTGACTTGCTTACATTGGCAGTTTCAAACTAAATAGTGGACATTGAGGAAAGTGGTGAGAACAGAACAGTGTGAAATTATTGATCTCTTGCCTTGTGAAGTTTCAGGAGTCCCTGCTAAAATTTACAAGTTTGCTTCAGGGTAAAATGTGATCATCTTAGGGATTGAATATTTTGCCTTGAAAAATGTTCTCAAAAAAAAAAAAACACCTTCGGGAGGGTCACAAATTGTCAAACCATTTGGGCATAGAAAGTCATACGCTTTATGTGGTGAGAAGCATTTTATACTGTATTTTTGGCTTTCATGGAAATCTACAACAAATTTGGAATCAATACTCCTAAATGATCTGCTCCCAACAAGAACAGATTATTTTCAGTGGATTGCTTTGAAGGGCTGGTTACAGTGTGATGCCAGAGGATATCAGCAGGGGGCAGCATTTAGTGACATGTAGCATAGAGGGGCAAACTGAGACAGGACAGAGAGAGCATACGGATAAAAGAGCTTTGAACCCAGACCTGAGCCTAAATTTTGCTCTGCTATTTATTTCCTATGTAAACCTTGGTGAGTTATTTAATATCTCTGAATCCCACTTTTCTTGTATTTAAATTGAAGGAATTAATATCTATCCTGTAACAATGCTGTTGAATTATAGACAAATTCATGCCTTGGAAATGATATTTATATTATTTTTTTCACATTACTAAAGTCATTACTAAGGCAGTAAGAGGGTGTTCTACAGGAGGACAAATTAACGTCTGTAAAACTCTCTGGAAAATAAAAATTTATATATATATATATATATATATATATATATATATATATATATATATATATATATACACATCACTTCTTGGCCAACATTCTTACTGTATAATCCAAAAGACCTGACCACACAAGTTAAAGGAAGAAAGATTTATTTGCTCACAGATTTTTGGAGATTCCAGGTTCAGTCCATGTGAAGCCAGTGTCTGCGATCTCTGAGCGTGGTGGTGGGAAACAGAGAGAGCGAAAGAGCAAGGTTCTGCTCTCACAACATGGAGCTCAGAAGCAAGAGAGCAAGCAAAGGGATTCAAAGACACAAGCACAACCCCTGAGACCGCACTCCCAGGGACTCTGTCTCCAGCCACACCCAACCTGCTTAGTTTACCATCCAGGCCCTGGTAAATCCACTACAATGGACTCGTCTTCTGATGAGATTACAACTCTCAGAACTTAATTACATCAACCCTGAGCTCCTCAGAGGACATTCTATCTCTGACCATAACATATCATCAATAATACAGTTCTTATATTTATAAATTGACTTACAATTGCAGGAGGACTAAAAACACAATTTTTAAGAGATAATTCTAAGTAAAGTTACTAAAACTGAAAACTACAAAAAGAAAGAATTCTTTTATACAGTAGATGGTAACCTTATTGGATTGCATCTATAACAAGTTCATTTTGTCTGAGAGTGAAGAGAAGTTACATAAGCTTATGAATACTGGATTCATAGAAGACTTTAAAAATATTTTTGGCTAGGTAACACTTTTGCATAGTTCAGCAATCAAAAAAGCATAAAAAAGGAATAAAGTGAGAAGTTTCTCTTCTCTTTATCTCAATAGTAGGATTTTTAAAAATGGAAACTAGAATAGTTGGAGTCTAACACTAACTGCTGGTAAAAGCTGCACTGCTTGCCAAACAGGTACATTTAATAAAAGTCATCCATGGGTGACTAGAGACCATTTTATTACCATTAAGGAAGCACAGCCATTCATAGTTGGCCAATCTGAAAAGAAGCTTCATCATAGTGTTGCAAAAGTTGGGTTCTCAGGACAATTGCCTCTGGCCCCACATGATCTACATAAGATTTATATGCTTTATAGGACTCTCTTCTTCTTGCTTCGATTTAGCTGTTGCTTCATATATGAACTATCTGAGAGTCTCATACAACATGTCTATATTTTAAGCAATTATTCTTTTTGTTTGTATGGTACTGGAGAATTGAACCCAGTGGCATTCTACCTCTGAGCTACTGAGCTACACCCCTGCCCTATTTTATTTATTTATTTATTTATTTATTTATTTATTTATTTATTTATTTATTTATTTTGTGGTACTGAACCCAGGAACATTCTACCTCTGAGCTATATCCTCAGCCCTATTTTTATTCTTTATTTTGAAACAGGGTCTCACTAAGTTGTGGAGGGCCTCACTAAGTAGCTGAGGCTGGCTGTGAACCCGGATCCTCTGGTCTCAGCCTCCCTAGAACTGGGATTAAAAGTGTGCACCACCACTTCCAGCTCTATTTTATTTTTTATTTTGAAACAGGGTCACACTAAATGGCCTCACGTAGTCACTGAGTCTGGCCTGGAACCGTCAATCCTCCTGTTTCAGCCTTCTGTGTACTGGGATTACAAGCTTGCACCACTGTGCCCAGCATAAGTAAATATTCTTAATGCAAAAAAGTCTTAATAATAAATTATATATTGTCCTACTACTATGTTACATTATAAGATTCTTGTTCTTGACTTCCTACCTAGGAATTTCCATGCAAGAGACTAAGCTCTTAATCTTTTCACATTAATATAACCGAATGATTATATTTTTTCCTGAGTTGATTGACCTATTTCTAAATCTGACTTTCACACTTACTAATCATATGACCTGAGACAAGCGACTGAAAATCTATGAATAATACTCTTATTGATTTATAAAAATGGTTATAAAATTGCATCAAGATGTGTTAGGGGTTAAATCACAAAGCATGAGTAGGTCTAATGTATAGTAAGTATGATATAGCTATACTGATAGTTATCTTTACCTTTTAAATTTTTTACAAATATATCTACAAATGTTCTTGTAGCAACAAAACAAAGCAAAACAAAAACAATGAGGGTACTGTTTTTGTATTTGCCAAATCTTTGTATTCAAGTCAAAGTACCTTTTTTACATCATTCATCATTTGACTTTATTTTATTGTAGTTGTTAAGGATGGGTTTCAATTCCAAAACTATGATTCTCTCTCCTGAAAACCACTCAGAAAATTCTTAATCAGAACCTTAAAACTTAGCTTTTTAGGTTAATGTTGTCATTTCTCCTGTGTGTGAATGAATGTTATAGAAGATGACACTATAAAGAGATAATGCTTTGGGGATGAATGAAGTTGGAAAGAATGGGAAAAGCCATTTTAGCACTAGATGGAAAGACATAATTATGCCCTTTCCCAAGCCATGCCCATCCTCACCTTCTCTGGTGTCTAGCTTAAAGGGGGGAAACATTTTTTTTTTTTTTTGGTACTGGGGATGGAACCCAGGGGCATTCTACCTCCGAGCTATACCCCCAGCCCTATTTTTTTCTTCTTTATTTTGAAACAGGGTCTCACTAAGTTGCGGAGTGCCTCACTAGGTAGCTGAGGCTGGCTGCGAACCCAGATCCTCCGGTCTCAGCCTCCCAAATGCGCCACCACGCCCGGCTCTCGGAGGGAAACATTTATGATTAGAATGGCCAGAGCCTCATATATGGCTTGAGTCAGAGTATGGCATCAGTGAGAATCAATAGCATTCTTGTTTCTCTTTATTGTCTCTACCCATGATGTCAGATATTAAGATGGCCTGACCTTTACTTTTCTTTTCCACTCTGCACTTTTGAAAAGGCTAGTGTCTTTTCCTCTAGTCACACTATGTGTCCTGCATCCTTTCTTGCTTTTATTTTCTACTGATTGCCTACTTCACGATGGCTGGCAGACTTAGCAAATTTTGCATTAGTCACTGAGTAAAACCTGATGCCCATAACTCTCCTTTTTCTTTAGAACTAGAAGCAAAAAGAAAATAAGAAATTTTATCTCTTTCAAAGAGAGCCTCTAAATGTGAAAACCAGATTCAGATAAATTCTATAGCTACGCTTTGGCTCTGGAAGAGTCTTTGGTTCTTGACCTGTGAAGTGTTATAGTCTGCATTAATTTCCAGGACGAGTAAATGAAGCAAGGGAGTCTAGGGGTGATCAAAATTTTGGAGTAAGCCAGCCTAGATGTCTCCAGCAGTGCACACTTTCCAAGCCCTTGGGCAAATGCAGTTCCTCACTTGCTTCTCAGCCTCTGTAGAAAAGAAGGCTCATCTCCTTCTGCAACTAGCTTCCCAACACTGGACAGGTGCAGATTTGTTACTCTCAAGCAGCAGAGACAGTTATCTAAACATACAAGGCCTTGCTAGCTGATTTCTAAGCTAAAAACCATTCATGTAAGAGTTAATAACAATATTAAGTGTCTGATAAAACAACTTAAAAGTGAAGCACAGTTAAATCTCTATGAATGAAGTGGAACTTGAAGCTGGGTGTGGTGGTGAACAACTGTAATACCAGTGTTTGAGAGGCTGAAACAGGAGGATTGATGTTTCGAGTCCAGTCTCAGCAACATAGCAAGTCCCTCTACAATTTAGTGAGACCTTGTTTCAAAATGAAAAATAAAATAAGGTCAGGGGTATAGCTCAGAGGTAGAATGCCTCTGGGTTTAATTCCCAGAACTAAGAAAGAAAAAAGAAAGAAAGAAAATGGAACTTGGGTTAAAATAATTGTATATCTCATAACCATGTGACTAAGACTGAAAATTCTAGAAGAAAATGAGAGCCTTGTAATCTAAACCTGAAAAGTATTCCTTTAAAGAATGTTTAAATCTAAACTATTTGACAAGATTTAAAGGCAAATGAATAAAGATTGTGCTCTCATTTTGTCTTCTTTCTATGTCCAAAATGATCTCACTCGGACTATTTCTATTGTAGGTGGGTGGAAGAGAATTCGTTCCTCCTGCATAAAGCTAAGTAACCTTTGAACAAGTGGTATATTCAAAACAGGATTCAGTTTGAACTCAGTCACCCTGTTATTTGTTTGTTTGTTTTTGGTTTTTTTGTTTTTTGTTTTTTTTTTTTAAGAACTAATCCTAAACTGCTGAAAACGGTTGTCATTAGCAGATACTTCATGGCAGACATTGGGGTTGAGCATGACCTCAAAAATTAATTCAGGTCGCAATCTTCAATGTGATCCTTCCTTTTTTTTTCTGCACAAAGACCAGTTTTCAGGGTAATGTTCTGAAATATTCAGCAAAACTTAGGAATCACATGCAGTTCCCATTATCCAAGGCAATACTTGAAAATCTTTTCTCTAAGTGCAACTACTTGAGAATAAGAAGGGTCTTACATGTTGAATTAAAATTAAAGTACCAAATTTGGCACTTCAGCTGAATGAGTAAGAGGAAAAAATTCTAAACGTGTGGACTGCCCATGAAAGAGACACTGTTTCATTCTTCCTTAGAAATAATAACATCTTTTATATATGCCACATCTCTCTGAGGAGCTTTAAGTACTTTATCTAATTAATCCTCCCAGCTTCCCAGAGAGGTAGATAGGGGGCAGGTATTATTATCTGAATTTAGCAGTTGTAGAAATTAAAGTCTCCTGATTAAGTGACTTAGGTAGGAGGCAGCTTTTGCACTTCAATAAGTGAGCTCTAAATTCTCTACCACTTGAGTAATGTACATTAAATTTGCCTTCATCTAATCCATTCTACATACAGTCCAACCAAAAAAACTCTTCAGCAAGGCTCGGTACAAAGAACAAAATATTTGTAATTCAAAATGTGATTGTGAATTTCAATGAAGCTTCTGGGTACCAAAAGATAGAGATTATTTTTATTAAACTATAAATAAGAAGATTTCTTGTATTTTAAATTGCCATTGTAGTCAATTTAGTATTACTTAAACAGTGTTATACGTATTATACCAGAATAGAAATATCTGAGCAGTTATGGAACTCTACATGAGGAAATGGAAGGAAAACTGCATTTGTACCAAGTAATTGGGTATGCAGAGTAGAACCTGTGAAGAACAATAGCTAAAACCCCAAATCAGGGTGCAAAAGAGGGGCCTCACCGAGCCAACCCTCTCAGTTACCCATTCAGAAGCCATGTCTTCCTTTCCTTCCTGGCAGAGCCCCAAGTTGGTAGAACACCTGTCCCCTGTGACCACTGAACAGGAATACCTTTTCTGGGGTTTTCATGTTCTCTTGTGAGGTGAGCATGTGATCAGTCCTGCTCAGTGAGACTTGAGAAGGGCTTGATGCACAGCATGAGAGTGAGGCTCCTTTGATCTTCCAGAAGTAGGAGAAAGAAGTCCTTATGTTGTTTACTTTTATCAGTTCCTCACGGACCATTGGAACCAGCAGTAGTTAATATGGAGCCATGAGTGAGACCAGCTCACTCACAGGAAGGCAGGGCAGGAAGAAAGGCTCAGTGCTCTCCACAACGTCTTTGAGCTATTGAACTAAGCAACCCTGGAGCTGTATTATATCTTGGCATATTCTTTATACATAAAAGAAACGTGGGTCCTCTATATAAAGGTGTTCTAAGAAAAAATAATTATTTGCATAAATATTTCTATGCCATTATTAGTTATTATTATTGTTATAATCAATGCTAGGGATTGAACCCAAGGCCTTGAGCATGCTAAGCATGCATCCTACCACTGAGTTACATCCCCAGCCTCCATGTCATTATTTTTTTAATATGCTTTCACTGGTACATTTTAATTATAGATCAAAATGAGGTTCAGAGTGATAGGAAAGCAGATGTACACAGCACTTAGTGTACTTCCCTCCAAATTCCACCCCACTCCCTCCTCCTCCCCATACATATATTGCTATTGGTATTGATAACTTCATATACGTATTGATAACTTCATATACGTACATAGCATTATTTTGTACGGCTTCCTTGTCATTATTTCTGTTGGAGTCTCAAGTCTGTTAATATCGACCAGTATAAACACTTTTTGTATACATGTATTGGTGCATATAGCTTTTATACATTTATTGGTGCAATGTAGTTCACAGTGATAGTAACATACATGCACACAGCACTTTGTGAGCTTTTCCTGGGCTCCCTCTTGGTTCCTCCCCTTCCAATGCATGATACTGAGATTGGCATTGGTATTCTCACATATGTAAGGAATGTCAATGGAAGTGTTTTTCGAGATCATAAACACTAGGTTCATTGGATGCTAGAGATACATAGATTATACCTGTAAGTCTCACTGGATAGTAAAAAACAATCTATGTACTTCTCCTCAAATAAATAATATGAATGAAATATCCTGTATAGGAAAAGGTGAAGCTGGTATGGATAGGATTGCCAGAGTAGAATGAAGAGGCAGGGTGACTGAAGAAGAAATTATGGCCCATTTTGTCCTGGATCTAAAAAAACGATCCCCATTGTACCCTTTGGAGGTTCTCAGCAACTTAGTGAGGCTCTCAGAACTTAGTGAGACTCTGTTTCCAAATGAAAAATAAAAAAGAGTTGGAGGTGTACCTTGGAGGTACAATGCACCTATGTTTAATCTCCAACACTATAAAAAAAAAAAAAAGGTTAAAAAAATAGGGCTAGGGGTGGAGGACAGAGGTAGAATGTCCCTGGGTTCAAGGTTCAATTTCAATCCCCAGTATAGACACACACACACACACACACACACACACACACATACACACACACCATGGTCTCAAACAAATTAGTGTATCAGAAGACTACTGGGCCCAGGGAACTATGTCATTATAGAAAAGTAGCCTCAGAAGATACCTTACATAAGTGAGTCTGAACACTAAACTTTGTCATCTCTCCGGGGTTGGTAATCTGAGGAGCAAAAAGTTTGCTTTAGGGAAAATATGCTCATTGTATCTTCTGAAGTAAGTAGGAAAGTAAATAAATAAGTAAATAAATGGGGCCGATTTCACATTTACAAACTTAACCAAGCAGAGAAATGAATTCAGCTAATCAAATAATTATTTTGTTAATACGTCAATTTAAACAGTTTCTAAATTACTGCGTTCAATTTAATTGTCTAACTGCGTCTCGCCATCACCAAGATCAACAGCATGTGGTGTAGACATCAATGTAACATGTATTGCAATTAATCTCAGGCCTTGTATAAATAGTTGAGTGATGGCCTGGTCAGCCTGGGGGGTCCCTGTAATTTCTCCCCTGAGAGAAGTTACTCTCTGCCTAAGGTTTGACAGTAGCTTCCCAAAGAACTTCAAATGTCTTCACCCTCACCCCAACACAAAGGTTCAACCCTTTAAGTTTGTGGGTGGTTTCTGCTTTTGTTTGTGGGTGGTTGTTTCATTGTACTGGTACTGAAGTTTTTTTTTTTTTTTCCTTCCTGTGTTTTCTTCTTGATTCAGGAATTTCACCAAGAGTGGTGGCCTGCTTCACTGTGACATTTTTCAGTTATATATTGTTAGGTTCTCAAAGCCTGTTAGGCAAGGTGTCCTGGGGAAATCAAAATTTATTGCTGTCATTATGAAATTCTGAAATTAAGACCACCTTGCAAAACAACTGAATTGTAAACGTGGTGTGTCGTCTGGTTACCCAATCAATTGGCCGGTAACAAGAGACAGTTATTAGTCTGTGCTGTGTGAATGTAACTTCCTCCTCCTAATGTGATGGAATTAATTCATACAACCTGATAACAAGGCTATTACAATTCGAACAATGGTTTAAAAGTGTCTTTCGTGGAACCGCCAGGCACCATTGAACATTTCAGATCAAAGGTCTATTGAACAGAAAGAACAAATAGAATCAATTTCTTGAACTGTTTCTACATTTCCAAACTTGCAACATTATACCACAGAATGTGACTTAATGAAGTACAGATGAGAAGACCAGAGAAAAGCAAGTTCTAATGCAACAATGAAAATTAAGGGAGGACTTTGAGTTTTTTTTTTTTTTTTTTTTAATGGAAACAAACTAGTTATTAAACACAGCTTTGTACTCTGAAAATTTTGGACTTTGTAGCCTGCCAGGACTTAGATAACTCCCTTAGTTACAGATATTAGGGAGTAGAGACATAAACTTGTCACTTTTCACCTAGGCTACAAGCTTCATGTTGCATAATTTATTTATGTTTAAGTCACATAGTACTTAATGAGACAGTGTCCATGTAACTGACAAAGGTTAAGAAAAGATCTGCAGAATATACTACTTAAAAATATGAAATTAAAGGTTATAAATGACCACAATTAAATGGATGGTGGCTTGGAAAAAATCTCTACTTTTCTGGAAAGAAAGCTCATTTGCAATAAAGGTTATTTGTCAATAAGGTACAATATGAAATTTATTAGAATTTGAGAAAAAGTTACAAATGCATTTATTTGTTAAAATATTTTGAATTTATACTATGACCCAGATTTTGTTCTAGATTCTTTGGAATCATCAGGAAATAAATTAGCAATTAATAGAAAAAGCATTACTAATTGAAATAAATTTTATAGAAATAAAGTATGAAAATTAAATGCTTGGAAATAACTAGCATTGAAATAATTTAAAAAATAATTAAGATTAGATGAAGCAATTTATAAAAATTAAAAATTATGCAAATAAAATATAAACTCATACTTTGAAATATTTTTTTTTTAAAAAGTCATGCAATATGTGTCTTAAGGATATATACTGTGATATTTAAAATTGTGGTACATTTCATCTAATTAGAAAGTGGTCTTTTCATACACTTATTATTAAGAACTGAAGTTATGGCAAACATTTATACTATATAATAAAGCAGTTATTATAGTAATTACTACCAAACATCATCAAACTATTTAGAAATATGTACTAGGTTTTATTAGAAATTGGTTCATTATTTTAATTTATTTTATCATTTATTTTACTAAATGAAATGATATGAACCTAATTATTTCTAGTTTGGGGTGCCAACAAATTAAAAACAATGAAATTATGGCAGTAATATTTTCAGCAGGAATGTTTTAAAATAATGCAGAGTCTACAAATAGAGTGATTATGCAAGCAGAACAGGATAAATACTTATTTATCTTAAATGTTAATTTTAAAAATTCTACTGAAAGTCACACAAGAACAATGAAATAATACACTGAATAAAATCTAGACCTAGTATTTGAACACATGAAACACAATCTACATAGATATTATTTGTCTGTTGTCAATCACTGAAATCATCACACAAATACAAGGAAAACTTCCATTTTATGTTGCTAAATTTAAATATCAAAATAGCCTATAAAAACAAGATCTGAAATGACCTGGTGGTAAAATATATATTTAATTGATATTTTCAGCTGAAAAGTAAATGAAAACACAGAATAGATAAAGCTTTGTTAGCACTTGGAGATTGAGAATACTGATCAGTGATTCTCTTGAGGATTAATAATAACAATCCCTAAGTATAGATACTCTGGATGGAAAATAGTAGCACATATACTCCTAGACCTTTTAATAAAATAGCAGAGCAAGAAAATGAAGGAGCATTAAAACAGCCCCTCTAACTTCTCCTTCCTAGAAGTTTTGGCCTGTACCACTCACAGTGGAGCTTTCTAGGCCACAGCAACATTCCCTTCCTGTCCCCCTCTCCTCTATCATCCTTCTAGGAGGCAACAGGTCCATTGTGAAAGAGAAAACATTTTACTTAATGAATAAAATCAACAACTATTGGAGATGAGAAAGAACATGATATATGGTTCATTCTTCTAGAGAATTATAGATTCATTCCTAAGTTTAAGTAAAGAACTATAAACCTTTTGAAATTCTGCAAACTAAAATTCGAGTAAATTTAACTTTAATTCTTGAAATAAATCTGTCTCCTTGTAATGAATGGAACATTCAATGTAAAAGGATGTTGGACACATTGGTTTCCCCTCAACTTTAAGATGAGAGTGAATTTTCAGCATCCAATATGTTAAAACCTGTAACAATCCAGGTCCTACAAAAAGGTTTATAAGCTATATGAAGACAAGTACTTCTTAAAGCATATATGAAAGAGGGAGAAGATTAATTGCAGGAAATAGAGACTTTAAGAATGTACCTGTGTTGGTTTCTCAGTAAAAGACAACTTGGAATTTATATGGTCAGAAAGCTTACATTTTTAGGGGCTGATACAGAGTGAAATTAATGCGTACCTGCAAAGGGCAAAGAAACAATACAGGGAAAGTCTACACAGAGTAGCAGAATTAAAGTATTTATCAGGGGCAGAAAAGAGCAGGATTAACAGTGCAGAAAATTGTATTGACAGTGGAGAGGAAAAACTACAATTTTTAATACAGAAGAAAGAGACAAAGAAAGGGAACTTTTGAGATAAAAATGATATATATGAGAAATAGGATTAATTTCCTGAAGATGAAAAAATTAAAACTAGAAGTGATGATTAGTAACATAAACACTAACAAAAATTCTTTTTTGAGTTCAAAGATTTTTGAATATACAGTAAAAATTGTATAATTGTGACTCTCTAATAGAAAGATAAGTATAATTTAAAAATTATCAAGATGAAAACATGAACACAGATATAAAACTACTTATGTTCAAAGACCAAATTAGATTGTTTTTATATTATACTAAAGATGTGAAGTAATAAAGCAATATCAAGATAATCTTAAAAAAGAAAAACTGACCAGGAGATGTGACTTTCCAGTAATTAAAGTAACGTATGTGATTAGAATACCTAAAAACATAATTTTGGGTGATATGTCTAAGAAGTCAAGTCAATATATCTAAAACATACTTATTTTTAAAAAGAAGATAATATATAATAAAAGTAAGCATCACAAAACCATAGAGAAACAACACATTAGCCACCAAATGATTAGACTAATTATATCACTTCATCCTACAGAGTGAAATAAATTATCAACAAATTAAATATTACCAATGGGTTAGATGACTAAATGTTACCGAATATTGAAGTTATTTCAAAACTAGGCAACACAGATGAAAAAGTATTGATCTTATCATAGATAAGGATTTTATTTTAAACCATAAATGTAAAGGAAACCAAATCTAAAGTTAAAAAGACATATCTGTACAAGTTTGAAACCTTTTGAGTGGCAATATTTTGAGCAAAGTTAAAATCAGAAAGTTGTAAGAATTTTGTAGTTGGTTAAGAATAATTGCAAAAATTAATAATTGATTAGAGAAGTGTTACTTTACAAATTATTAACAAAATATTTGCACCTCATTGTGGAATATTTTTTTAAAAGATGGATAGTTGCATGTATGAGACCTGTCCATTTATTGCTTTCCCGGAAGAACCACAGGACTGCTAGCACACACTCATCACTCACTATGTCATTCACTGCGGATGACTTTGTTTGAATAATTTGCTAGATTTTTTTAAAGTTATCAAATAAGTAGTAAAAATGATACCTATTTTTAAGATAGCTTGACTTTCATACTGTTATTGATGCATTATAATTATACATTGTAGCGAGATTCAAAGTGATAAAATATATATGTGAACACCACTTGGTGTATTTCCCTCTATATCCCACCCACTTCCCTTTCCTCCTTCCCTATATATGTTAGTGAGATTGTAAGAATACCTTCATGTATGTACGTAACCTTATTTGGACTGTTCCCTTCCTCAATTCTTGTTTCCCTCTCCCAACCTCCATGTCCTAAGCCCCTTCAACTATTCTACTGTTTTCTCTCCCTATTTGACTTGCTGTTCTTTTTTGTTCTAGTTTCCATATATGATAGAAAACATATGACTCTTGACTTTTGGAGACTGGTTGATCTCAGATTTGGAGAAATTCTTTGCCAACCACTCCTCTGACAGAGGACTAATACCTCAAATATACAGTGAACTCGATGGAGGTGCCTCTGTTGTTAATTCTCCCTCCCACCACCACCACTCTCCCTTGGATCACCTCCCTGGCTCCAATGGAGTTTCTCTCCATTATCTAAAGTTCTTCCTGTATCTCTCTTTCTTCCTAGCTTCCCCATAAAAGAGAAAACATGACCTTTCACTTTCTGTGACTAGCTGAAAACTTAACACTGAAAAAAAAAAAAACCCCAGTTAAAACTGGGCTATTGGAATAAACAGAAACGTCTTAAAGAAGAAATACAAATGGCCAACAAATACATGAAAAAATATTCAACATCATTAACAATGAGGTAAATGCAAATGAAACTTCCCTGAGAAAGTCCCTGTAACTCCAATTAGAATGACAATTGCCAAGAATACAAACAATAATAAATGCTGGTTAGAATGTGGGAAAATAGGAACTCTTATGCATTGTCAGTGGGATTGTAAATTAGAGCAACCACTATGGAGATCAGTATGGAGATTCCTAAAATAAATTAGGAATGGAACCACCATATGACCCAGCTATATCACTCCTCAATATCTTTCCAAAAGAACTAAAGTTAGAAAACCATAGTGATACATGAAGTATCTATGTTTACAGCAACACAATTCACAATAGTTAAATTATAGACACAACCTAGGTGTCCATCAACAGATGAATGGATAAAGAAGATGTGGTATTTACACACAGCGGAGTTTTACTTAGCTATAAAGAAGAACAAAATTTTGTTATTTGTAGGAAAATAAATGGAACTAGAGATATTATAGCTTGGCATTAAAAACATATTTTAAACATATTTATAATTTATGGGAAGTGATTTAGAACAGTCTTTCTAGATGGAAGGTGTATCTATATAATCAAGCAAGAGTTTTTAAATTTAGGGTTGTTATTTATCTTCATGGAACATGGCTAAAGAAGTGGTGAAGGGGAATTAATTTTTGCATCTTATACATAAAGAATGACTCATGAAGAGATATTAATTGAATGATTAAGATACTCCATCCTTACATGAAAAGAAACATTGTTAAAAAAAAAAGAACAAAATGATTGTAATTATGAAATTTAAGAATTGGAGTGCAAGGTGATTGTAAGGTTCCTGACTTGTGCAAGTCACTTATAAAAATGTGACAAAAATTAGTTTTAATGGCAAAAATTCAATCTCATGTATTAAATACAATCTAAATTTCAAAGTTACCTAAATCTATATCTTCATCCATGGCCCCCATGCAGACTTTCATTTTTTTTTTTTTTAATTTTCTCTTCAGGGGTTTATTAATGGAAAAGTTTGGAAGGTTTACTTTAACAAGTTTTAAATTTCTATATAAATTAGAGTATTTGAACATAATAAATACATTTTTGAAATGTTTGACATGGGAATGAATGATTGGCATAGGAAACATGTGAACCACAGTATCTTTTCTTATTTTATTTTAAATTGTATTTATTTATTTATTTTTCATTGTTGATTTTTTTTAATTGGTGCATTGTAATCATACATCTTTGTTAGGTACAAGCTGGTAAAGGCATACATGCACACATTTCTTATTTAACCCTTCCCCAATTCCCGCCCCACTCCCTCCCCCTCCCTCCTTCTCAGGCTCAGTTTACTGATTTTCTTGCTTAAAGAAATCTAACAAGCATATAACCTTCTAAACAAGAAGGCTATTTTATTTCCTTGAGAATCTAAGTTTTTCCAATTTTTATAACTATTTTAATAAGGAAGGGCAGATAAAGCAGGGTCTTCCATTTTTGTTACACTGGATAATATTTTAATAATTATAAAAGTCAGCCATAAATCAACTTGATAAAAGCCAAATCTTTTCCTGCTTTCATCCTCACCCAAATATTTGTTCTCATCTTGATATCATCTATATTCTTTGACCATACAATAGCTATATTTTGCCCTAACTTGATGGTCCAATATATATTCATCTATAGTTTTAACAACCATTTAATTTACTCCAAATTATTAGTAACAATTATACAATTCTAGTGCTATTTTACAGGTCATTTAGTTAATCATATTTTCCAACTCTAGCATGTGTAAGTACTAAATATTAAATAAATAGGCACTAAGAGTTTTTACCTGGCTTTCATTACATTTGTTTTAAAGAAAATAATTTATACAAGGTGAAAATATTGTTTTACTTTTTGTTCCAATTCACAACCCTTTACACATTTATTTGCCATTCCTTTATAACTTAGGATTCATTTTTTCTTTACCTTGGGAATTCCAATCAGTTTAATTGTTTGACAAAATTTTCTGCCTTTCCTTAGAAGGTGTAAATTTTTCAAATGCCAGCAACACATACTAGAATATTTCCCAGGAGTGGTAGCTAATTACAACTTGGTGTACTGGGACTGTTGTTGAGGGCCTTTTTGTTTTTTTGTTTTATACCAATATGCTCTACACTAGAAATATAGGACTTAAAAAAAACAATGTCATCAAAGTAAAAAATAAAACAAAACCGAAAACTACACTCTGCAAAATTCCTTTGCCATGAATTGCAATAGTTTTCCACTGACATTGGTTTGTATTTTGCTAAAATTAAAGTAGTTTTTACTTGTTGTAACAAATCTAGAACATTGGAAATGTTGCTTTATTCTGAACATATAGATGGATTTTTTCCAATGAAAATGTGTTCCCTTTTGCTATTGAGCAATTTACATGAATGGATCTCTTTCCTTTTGTTTTTTTTTAAATCTGATTCAATATTATTTCTTTAATATACACATCAAGTGGGTATATATCATAAAACTTAATAGAAAAATATAATTTCCTAAGCTAGATATTTGTACTCCAGAAAATAATTGTTATTTCAACAATAAAGTTGCCTTGTGGAATATTCTCCCAGCAGAGCATTTCCTGACAGTCCAACAAAATTAGGTACAATATTTATGCATGTTATTATTTTTGTGGTACAGGGGATTAAACCCAGAGGAGTTCCACCACTGAGCTATACCCCCAGGCTTTTTATTTATTTATTTATTTATATTTTATTGAAAGAGGGTCTCTCTAAGTTGTTGAGGCTATCTGTGAATCTTTGATCCTCTTTTCTCAGCATGCCAATACTGAGGTTATGTCTCTCTCTTGCAAGCGCTATATATCTATGTATATGTATATATGTATATGTATATATGTATATGTACATATATAGGCTTTATATCTTTCAAGATATTGTATAAGTACTGTAAATAGAACACAATCTAATTTGATGATGTTTGCTGTATATGTATTTACCACCGGAAAAAGAACTAAACCTATTAAACAGAGTTAAATTACTGAATGCAAATACTTTTCAACTCTTACCTCATTTTTGTTGCCATCTGAAAGTACTTATTTCACCCTGAATTATTTGCCCTTCAGTTCCTATAATTTGTGCATCTGCCTTGAACTTAAATGATTATTGATGCAAATTTCCCATATTCCCAACACTTCTGAACTAATTTTAAAACAGATATGAATCTGTATGCAGGTTGACATATGTTTTAAATAACTTGAACTCCAGTTTCATACTCAATAGTGTTGAACAAAGGATCTGAATGGTTCTTTTAAATGAGTTATTATCTTACAATCTATGATAAATATATAATAAAGCATGTTAAATGCGCTTTTATCTCTCAGATGTCATGACACAGTTTTACTCTCCTCAAACAACAGCAACCACCACCACCACATCCTTTTATTTAGATTGAGCAGATTATTTGAATAGTTATTTGTGCAGGGAATGCAGTAGGTTCTATGACTGTAGCTCTTCCCCACAGTGGCTGTATGTAGGAGGAATTATGCACCTGTGCTTGCTGCCTCTGTGACTTCCTTAGTCCCATAAAATAAATACATGACAAATGGCACTTCCAGGTTGGAGCTTTAAAGGCCAACATGTTTGTCACATTTGTTCTAAACAGAGAACCTTTCATCAAGCAGTGACTCAGAGTAAAGATTCACTGAAGAATAGAAATGTGTTCCCAAGCATAGTCAAGATTGTTTGATCCAGGGACCACATGCTGAAGATGACCCATCAAAAACCCCTAAATCTTTGGTGATTTGAATTACTCTATTAATATTTTCTTTATTAATATATATCTTATATTTAATTAGAAACATGAAAAATCCATTGAATAGTTTATGGAAAAAAATTCCAGAAGAAAATATAAGGCCTTTACTTCTGGAAACTCTATGAAAAACAATTTAAGGCCGGGCGTGGTGGCGCACACTTGTAATCCCAGCATTCAGGAAGCGGAGACCGGAGGATCCGGGTTCGGGGCCAGCCTCAGCTACCTAGTGAGGCATTCTGCAATTTAGTGAGATTCGGTTTCAAAATAAAGAATTAAAAATAGGGCTGGGGGTGTAGCTTGGAGGTAGAATGCCACTGAGTTCAATCCCCAGTATCGCAAAAAAAAAAAAAAATTAAGAAGTTGTCCCTCTAACATCTTCCTGCCTCTGAGTGTCATTGGACTCATTAATGTAGAAACTAATTACCATCTCAAAAATATTTCACTTATAAAAACTAAATTTAACAAATAGACATGCTAAATGAAGAAAATAAAATAAATGTAAGTCAGCAACCGTAGAGGTATATTGTTTTCAAGTACTGTCTTTAGTGAAAGTAATCTACCTTCTTATTATAACAACCACTGGATACATTTAGTCAGCCCTTATTTGAGTTCCAGAAAAGTTAAGATTCTTCCAAACCAAGAAAGTACTCTATATAATCTCAGTAGTTATTAGTTATTTTCTTAGTGCTTGCCTTTGAAATATAATCTAGCTATTTTCTCCTATGACTGATGTTTTCACCTCAGTTAGATTTGTGTTACACTGGAAAAAAAAACAATTTTATTTGACTATAAAAGACAATGTAATATGTGTTATCAAAATAGCATTTTATATGAGGTGGGAAATTTTATTTAAAATAAACTATGGAACAAGGGATATAGTGGAAAACAATGAAGAATTGAGTGTTATTTAATTTCTCAAACACAAATTAGACGTTTCTAAAAACTGACTCTCCCAAAATTCTGGAGCTCTACCCAGTACCATGAAAAGTAATAACTGAACACAAAATTACAAGCATAACTATGTAAGAAGTATAATTTAACACCTAGAGTTTGGTGTAACTAAATAATTTCATTCTCCTGTTTTTCATCAATTTCTCTTCCTAAAGTTAACCTAATATAGATTTAGGAATAATAAACTTTATTGTGATTTCAAAACCTAATTCAGTTGAAAGAATTCAAATAAGTTTCAGTCCAAGACAGAACAGACTTAGCACTAGGCAGTTTTAGCATGAATACACTATGCTTATCCTTGGGTTCAATTATATAAGGAGAAAAAAGAAGAAGAAGAAGAAGAAGAAGAAAAAAAACTCATAAAGAAAGAAATGAATTAAACCTTCTTGTTTATATATTTTTTATACAAAAAAGAAACTGAAGATTATATCGATGGAGACATGTCTAGGAATAGCATGTTCATTGTACGCAAATAAGTATCTCTAACATGGAATATGTTACGAAATTTCTCAGGAATAATAATGGCACCTTTGGTATGCACATCTTGGGTGGGGAGGGTGTTCTGGAGATAGAACCCAAGGACACTCTACCTCTGAGCTATACTCCTAGCTCTTTTTATTTTTTATTGTGAAACAGATTCTTGATAAGTTGCTGACAGTCTCTCCTAATTGCTGAAACTTTCCTCAAACCTGAGACCCCTTGTGTCAGCCTCCCAAGTATTAGGATTATAGGCATGTGCCAAGATACCTGGTCATTTATAAAAAAATTAAGAAATTGTTAGAATATCTTATTCCAAACACTCAAAGCAAAATGAGTGTCTTTTTTAAAAATTAATGATTGCTAACATGCAAAGTCATTTATATCTTTTAGAAACAAATAGAAAAAAAAAGCTATTTGCAGTGAAAATATGACAAAAATAATTTTCTCAGGTCATTTGCAAGCTTTTCCATCAGAAGCACAGAAATCAAATTTCTTTTCTTTCCCCCAGAAATTCTTGAAGTGCCAAAACTTTTAGGCTATGTTTAGATTTCCCAACTGTAGCTCTATCTGCTCTTAAGTCTTAAGGCCCAATTTTTGTGTTAGAACTGCTACAGTTGTTGGCCTAACAATGATCTTTGACAACTTCAATGGTCCACATTGTCTTTAAAACTAGCATAGACATATAATTTTCTCTGATTTTCAAGAGGCTAAGAAAGATACTATCTTGAAGACTGAACACACTGTTCCCTGAGCATTTTCTGTCATGTTTTCCCTTGTAACTTTTCAAGCCAAATTATGTTGCCTCCACCTAATGTTGCAAAAACTTTGGGTGAAAGCCCAATGTGATTCCAAGACTCTGGTATGATTCCTTGTAACCTGGCATCCTTCCTGGAAGTTAACTTTGTTAGGCAGCTATTTATATAAACAAACTGAGTAATAAAAAAAGGTACATGACCAGATGAAATACTGCTACCTGCATTTACTCTACAATCCTATAAGGAGCCTGTGCTCAGCAATTAATTTTTAGATGCTGACACCATGGGCTGTGTTTCCACACGCCTTCCTATTTTTGTTTTTCCTTTTAAAGACACCTCCTCAGTATGTTGTCCAGACTGATCTTGAACTACTGAGCTCAAATATCTTCCCACCTCAAGCCTATTAAATGGTTAAATGGGACTACAGTTGGGCATGGTGACACACTCTATTAATCCCAGTACTTGGGAGACTGAGACAGTAGGATTACATGTTTGAGGCCAGTCTCAGTAATTTAGCAAGACCTTCTTTTCTTTCTTTTTTTTTTTTTTTTTTTTTTTGTGTGGTACAAGGGATTGAACTTAGGGGCATTCTACCTCTGAGCTACACTCCAGCCCTACTTTTTATTCTTTATTTTGAAACTGGGTCTCACTAAGTTGCAGAGTGCCTCACTAGGTAGCTGAGGCTGGCCTCGAACCCGGATCCTCCGGTCTCGGCCTCTCAAATGCTCGGATTACAAGCGTGCGCCACTACGCCCGGCTGCAAGACCTTATTTTCAAAATAAATAAATTAACAAATAAATACATAAATAGCTACAGATGTGTGTTAGCATCCCTGGTTTTATTACTCTTTAAAAAAGCCTTTTATACTGGTTAAATTTTACTTTCAAATATGTCATCATTTTTCATAAATATCAAACCATTGAGTTATATCTGTTGATATGCTATTTTTATCAATTAACTATTTCTCTGTAACAAGCTCAAAATGTTTAGGCTTAAAATGACAACCAAAGGGTTGATATCCAAAATGTTTAGGGAACTCCAGATATTCAATAGCAGTAATTAAAAATATATAAAAGTAACCAATAAAAAATAGGCTATCCAAATTATGGAATCAGCCTAGGTGTTCATCAACAGATGAATGAATGACAAAATTGTGGGATATGTACACAATGGAATTCTACTCAGCCACAAAGAAGAATAAAATCATGTTATTTGCAGGAAAATGGATGGAACTGGAGAATATTATGCTAAGTAAGTTCAGTCAGTAACAAAAAATGAAACATGAGATTTTTTTCCCCTCATATATGGAAGCTAGGGAGAAATTGGGATACAGGAGGGACTCCAGACAAAGAAGGAAAAATCCTACTGGAGTGATGGAAAGAACCTAAGGGAGGGAAAAGGATAGGGGAGGGAAGACTTGATGAAGGAAACATTTCAATGGACATGATGTGCATACATAAATTTATCAGTGCCTACGGACACACCATGCAAGGGGAGATTGAGCGAGTGAGGTGGATCCGGGGAGGAAGCTCATCAAGTGCTGAGTGCATGTCTGCCTCTATCACTCTGAACTTCATTATGATCTATGATTACAGTGCATCAATAATCACACACACACAAAAATACAACTGAAAACCAAAAAATAAAAATGGGCTATCAATCTAAAATGGCATTTCTCAAAAGAACACATACTAATG
This sequence comes from Graphiurus murinus, assembly GCA_004027655.1. Taxonomy (NCBI): domain Eukaryota; kingdom Metazoa; phylum Chordata; class Mammalia; order Rodentia; family Gliridae; genus Graphiurus; species Graphiurus murinus. The sequence goes on from PVLC010014896.1 coordinate 22,292, forward strand.
GCCTACAACTATAGGAAAACCTGCTTAACACCAACAGTCGTCAAGGAAATGGAAATGAAAACCACAATAAGATATCAACTTACTCCAGTAAGAATAGTAATTATCAAAAAGGCTACAAATAACAAGTGCTGGTGAGGACTTGGGGAAAAGAGAACACCTGCACACTATTGATGGAAATATGATTTAGTACACCATTATGGAAAATACTATGGGGGTTCCTGAAAAAATAAAAATAGAATTGCCATATAATATAGCAATTCTACCACTGGGAATATATCAAAAGAAAATGAAATCTGATTGTCAAAAAAAAAAATTCAGTGTTCCCATGTTCATTCCAAAATTTTCACAATAACCAAGAAATGGAAATACCTTAAGTGTCCATCAACTAATGAGTAGATAAAATAATGTGGTACATATACAAAATGGAATACTAGTTAGCTATAAGAAGAATTAAATCTGGTCATTTGAAAAAATATGGATAGACGTGGAGATTATCTCACTTGTGTGGAATAGAAAAAGTTCATCTCCCAGAAGTTGAGTATAATGGTAGATGTCAGAGGCTGGGGAGAAGAGTCAGGGTGAGGCAGGATGGAGACAGGTTGATCAGAGATACTAAGTCGTATACATGAGCAAGAAGCTTTGGTGTACTGTTGCAGAATATGAAGACTATACATAAGAAGTACTGTAAGTTTCAAAAAGCTAGAAGAAAGGATTTTCAAAGTTTTCTCCACAAGGAAATGATAAATGTTTGAGAACATAAATATGTTTAACCTAATTTAAACATTATGCAATACATATTGCATATATTTAATGTACATATATATCGTACACTAATAGTACCCCATTAATATGCACTTTTATGATTTTTATCAGTTAAATATATATATATATATACATACATATTTATTTATTTATTTATTTGTCCTCAGTCAGAAATCTGGACTGTAGTAAAATTTTTCAGATGGTTATATGGGTCTGTAAATCCTAGACCTCTGCTATGACATAAGTCAATTTATTGGGCAATAGGAGTATTTGTGGATGCCATTCATACACAGGGGTGGCTGACCATAACTTATCAATGCCTTTAGCTATGGTGCAAGTTCCTTGACTCTCAAGCTACACAATTCTGAAAATGTGAGCAAGAATGGGAATATAACATCACTTGGAGCTTATGACAGATTATACTAAGAACTTCACAACAAAGACTGCAGGATTCTGGAGGAAGGCTTCATCTTCTGCAGCAAAGACATTCTCACCTATTGAAAAGTTGATCCTGGCCTATCACTGGGTTAGTATAAAGAATAAGCACCCTATCATAGCGTATCAAGTGATTTTATGACTTCTGCTTCCAATGATGACCTGGTATTGTCAAATCCACTGGGTCATAGATTCATCACCAATCCTTGCATAGAAATGTTATATTCAGAATCTGGCTTACACACATCTGAAGAATCTGAGTATGTTTTATGCACAGGTGATTCTAATTCCCATTCTACCTGACAAGGCTACACTACTGCCTCCCCTATGCTTGCCCATATGACTGCATGGATGTTCTTGAAGGTAATTGATGAAGAATGAAAAAAACACAAGCCTGATTCATAGATGGATCTGTTCAATGTATTGATGAGCACCAAAATACATGGACAGCTGCTGTACCATATACCCACCCTGGGGTGACCTTGTAAGATAGTGAGGATGGACTATATTGCCATGGGGCAGAGTTGCAAGCAGTCAACTGTAGAGTAGGGTAGCTTGAAGAAAGAATACAGGCAGGTTGCTAGATGGTAAGAAAAGCTTTGTATGCTAGAAGAAGACAATCTAGAAAATTGGAGACAAGATAGTGTGCCGGATATCAGTGGACTCATGGGAGTGGGCTCAGAACGTGCAGAGTGTAAGCCAATGTACCAGTGGGCTCAGAACATGCAGAGAGTAAGCCAGTGTACCAGCTGGCTTAATTCACTTAAGTCCTTTGGCTTCTACACTTGCACAATAGACCCATGAATGGAATGGCCATGGTGGCAGGAATGGAGACTCTACAGAGACCCAATACCATGACTTCTTCCCACCAAGACTGATCTAACTCCTGCCACTGCTGATTGCACAGTGTTCCAATAGCAGAGGCAGACAGCAAGGCCTTCAAAAAACCAGCTTGGTATTTGACGGCAAATTGACTCCATCAAATTTCTTACAGCCTTGGAGGAATATTGACTCATTCTCATTGGAATTGACAACAACTTTGGATAGGGGTTTGCCCTCTTTGACTTTGGTAGCTCTGCCCACCTTGTTGTTTCAGATGTCTACGAATGCTAAATTAGCAACATGGCTTTTCAACAACATTGCCACAAAGCAAGGAAATGAAGTAAATGCCACACGAGGTACATGATTCTGGGGTACACTCTTCTTTCTAAATTACAACACCACTTGGATGCAATTAACCCAATAGAGTATCAGAATGGTATCTTAAAGGATCAGCTAAGGTGATAGCTTAGAGAAAAGACCTTCTTAGTTTGTGGTACTATATTCCAAAATGTGGTGTATTCACTGAATTTATACATGGCACATCATTAATACATGGTGAAACATAGCACAGTGTTCCCAATATCTAGATTATATGGGTCTAAGAACCAAAAAGTTAAAATAGGGGTAGCCATTATAGGAATCCATCAGCAGTATTTATGCTTCTGAGTTTTTTAACTTTGGCTTTTCTGGATTAGAAATTATTGTTCCTGGAATAGGGGAGAGGAATACTTCTAGAAGGGATTAGTAATAGTATCAAGAACTTAAATTTATGGCTACTGAATGGTAACTATGGATACTCAAGAAATGGACCAGTAAGTAAATAAAATAGCTACTATATTCATGGGGGAAATTGGCCCTTATCATTAAAGGATGAGGTTGCTTCTGTACAGGGGCAGTAAGAAGAATGACTCTGGAATTTAGGTGATTCATGGAGATGTCTCTTCATACTTCCATGCCTGGTGAATATACTGAGCTATCAACTGCAGCAAAAAGATTGTGGAGATGTCAAAAAAGCAAAGGCCCAGACCCCACAGATGTGAAGATCTTATTGACCATATCAGGCAAACACAACAGACTATGTAGTCCTGGTTGAGAATGAAGAAAATCCAGAATGCATAGTGGAGGAAATCAATGATATACATTGAATATGGCCTTGTACAGAGTTGCATCAGTGTAGTGAAGTTTTATTCCACTAAAATTTTCTTACTTGGTTTTTGTTAGAGATTAAGACCAGTCACCATCTTGATGACGCAGAAGTTTTATGTGAAGAAGGAAATATGAACATGGAAAAGGTGGATTACTTCTTCTTGTGTCAGGCCTTGCAACCTCTTGTATTTGTCTGTTTCTACAGCTGCAGCTAGTGGAGATACTTCTGTGTGGGTTTCAACTCCCTTTATAGTGCCTACATTCCCCTCAAACATTTACCACATGTATTTTCCTTTCTGCTGTGGATAATCTGGTTCTATGGGATAGAACACCTGAAAGACCTATCTTGTTACCCACTTACAGCCTGAAAGTCACAAAGACCTAAAGACAACAACCCATCCCAGAGGCAACCATTAACCAACGGGGACAGAAGCTAATGGGAAAATGTTTCATCCTATCACTCTTTAGTGGAAAATTCTTACAAGCATTCTAAACACCCCACGACTAACTCTATAATGACCTTTGTATTGTCTTTCCTTCCTTCTGTTTCACTAATGACAGTTCTTAATTGTAGATTTCTGAGATCACCTCACAAATAAACTGTTTGCAATGACTTCCTCATCTCAAACTTTCATTCAGGAGAAACCAGCCTAAGCAGAGGCATACATGACAAAACTATTTGCTTAAAGAGATTTGAAACTAGCTTCCTATGAAAGAAAAGGATCATCCCTCCACTGAGATGCAGCTGTCACTGTCATAAAATTTAGCATAAACAAATATACCATCAAATGCCCTGCTATAAAATGAAACATCCAGCAATTACATACTAAAGGGTTTAAGGTGACATCATTCATTACACTGTATGAATGATCCTCCTGACTAAGTGGGAATTTAGTGTTAAGTAGCTGTAAAAGCTGCCAAAAAGCAAATGTTATTGAGACAAACATTAGCAACTTACGACTAAATCCTGGGACATCCTGACCATAGTGAGGATGTTTACTGTCTCTATTATGAATCCGTTTGAAACCACCACAAGGTTTTATCCAAGTCTACTACGAGAATAAGAGAATAATTTACTTGACATTTTATACTTATAGGTGAAAGAAACTCAGATATTATTATTATTATTATTTGTTTTTGCATTTTATTTTTATGCTTTTATTGGTGCCATAGTCTTTCATCATAATGCAGTTCATAGGGATAATGACACACATGCACACAGCCATTGGTACTGAGGATTGAACCCAGGGACATTCTACCTCAAAGCTACACAGCAGCCCTTTTTTTATTGTTGTTTTGAAACAGTGTCTCCATAGGTTGCTGAGTGTCTCCCAGACCCTTTCTACTTTTTGTTTTGAAGAAGAGTCTTCCTAGGTTGCTGAGTGTCTCCTTTAATTGTTGAGGCTGTTCTTGAACCTGTGATCCTCCTGTCTTAGACTCCCAAGTACTAGGATTACAGGCATGTACCACCCTATCCAGCACATAATTATTATTGATTTTACTTTCTTTGAAGGTTTTGTTGTGTTGTTGTTCACATTCTTTTCCTAAATAAGGGTAGAATAGAGAATGGAAGAAGGATGTGAATTGAGCCATCTTGTCAGCAAAGATGGACTACGTTTTTCCATGAGCCAAATTAAATGTTTTAAAGAAGGAACTATGATAAGTGGCAAAAGCAGAGAGTAACAAAGGTAATATCAAGTATATAGTCATGCAGTGGAAGCCTTCCCAAGAATTTTAAAATAACACCCAAATGTCTTACTTTAAAAATAAGCATTACAAAGTTTTCTTATAAAAAATTATATTCATTCAATATTATAATTCTCCAAATTTACCACAATGTCTCTTCATTAGCTGATTTTTAAACCATAAGGTAGTTTAATGACAGAGAAATATCCACTGGAAACTGAACATTAACTATTAAATATCATATCTGAGAATTCAGGATGGAATTCCAACTTTCCTCCTGGGGCAATTTTAACTCATTATCTCCTATAATCTTCAAAGACTTCTAAGCTATATAAATATCCATTTCCAGGGTCAAGATTTCAGTACATACAATGAGTCATTATATAATTATCAGAAACTTAAAACATACTAGAATTGCAAGATGACCTAATTGGTTCTGATTAAGAATGTGTTAATTCACTGATGCTTAAGAATCATCAAAATTTCTTAAATTACATTGGAACTATTTTATTTTCAATAAAAAGTATAATGTGAGCTGAATAATGTTTGTCACCCAATTTGCAAATCCTGAAAGAAGTATTACTTTATAGGTTTCTGAGTCATTAATAATTAATCAGTTTTCTTTATTATAGCAATTGAATGAGACAAAATCTTAAGTTTTATTATGAACCTCTCTCCATTTTTATTTTTACATTGTAAATTATATGTTTTTTTTTTCAAAATAAGACTCAGTGAATGATATCTTTAAAAAAAAAATCATGCTTGGATCCAAATGAGGAATCACAGCAACTTGCGTATATACTTATTTAAGTTAAAGAGCATATCTTTAGATTCAATAAACCTTCCTAATATTTGAGCACATACTTATTTACTTGCCAACAGAAATGAATGCCGATAAAATTTATCAGTCAATGACAGCCAAGAGTAACTTCCTTAGATAAGCCATGTAAAATACACTTTCACGTCCAGGACAAAAGATATCCAAGTATCTCATTACCTCTCCTGCCTGAATCCTCCATTCTACAACAGCACAGTGAGAAAGGACTGCTTTCAGATGAATGACATCTAGGGCCAGGGTATGTTCACATTTTTATTTTACCGCATAAAGCCCTCCTTTGCATGGCTCACATGAGCACCCAGTGGAATCTAATAAACAAAGTTCCTGCTGACATGTGAACCAGCCACCAGATGGCAGCAATGCTTTTATGAATAATGCAGCACTCTGTGCAGTCCATCTAAGATTTTCTGTTAATAATAGAACAATCCTTACTTTAGCAAAAGGAAAAATTTTATTATAATGATGCCAGGCATTTTTTCATATCACTAGTTAGTTTTATTTTGTGGGATCCATTTGTTGTCTGGTGTTTGGGCCCCCGAAAACATGTATTTTCATATGCATTAAACATTCACTTGCTGCTGAATTTCATTTTGATAATGTGGTAAAACATGCTCGTGGGTTGAAACTAATATTTCCTATTCCAGTGGACGATTAACATCTGTAGTTGTGAATGTTCCAGGATAGTTGTCAAAAGAGAAGTGTTTCACGTAATTTTCTACTATCCATGTCAGTGTCTCATATACATAAGAAGAATGTGTTCCTTACCTTTCTTTCTCCTAATTGATGTCAAATCCGTCACAGATTGCAAGTATCAGAAGTTTGTCTTTTATTTGATGATGGACACAGAAATTTTGAAATGCATATTGCTTAAATCCAATTTAAAGCAGCTAAAGTCTTTCTAGTTTACTAGAGAAGGACATCCTTCACATCTGTGTTGCTTTCTCTTTTAGGGCTGTCTCCATAATTTGTTAATTTTGCCACTGTAATTTTTTTTTTTTTACATATATTCACCCAGGAAGTGAGATGGTTAGAATTTTGTTCAGTGTTGAAAATGAAAGGTTGGGTAAAATGTGAAGCTGAGGTCCAGAATGTAACAGCTACCCACTAAGAAGAAAAGCTCTTCACCCTCCTTACAAACGTCCCTTCCTTGGTCAAGTCACCTCAAGCCATCTGTTGATCTGTTATCCAGAAAGAGTTTGAACAGCTGCTTGCTCCCCAACATCATCCTCTTTGTTTAATTGTTTCATTCCGGCCATCTCTCAACATCCTGTTTTGTTAAGATAAAAGAGCAGCCTCCTCCCCTCTTTGAATACCAAGAATCCTTAAATGTCTTCTTGCAGCAGTTTATATCCTTGCTTTTGAATATTTATTTTCCCTAGATTTTTAGTAACATGCTTCACTTGTATATTAAAAAACTCTAAGCATGGATTCCACAAGTGTCCTCTCCAGTGCTCTGTGAGTGCTGGTATTTTCCTTTCATCATACACTCAGTTTTGTTTTTTTTTCCTTGCATTCAATCTAAGCCATTGTTTATGGAATCTTGCTTTGTTATTTTCTTATACTGCTTTAAACATTGTTCTGAGGTTTCAGAGTTTTGTTCACCCCTGCCCAGATTTTTCTGCTGCTCAGTGGCTTGTAGCACATAAATGCTGTGTGTGTGTGTGTGTGTGTGTGTGTGTGTGTGTGTGTGTGTGTGTATATACTATTGCCTTCAAATCCTGCTTCCTTACCACCTTATGTTTCTAAAACCTGAAGGCCATTAGCTATTTATCTTCCAGGGATCATGTGCTCTCCCAAAACACCCATTTTTTATGTTTTTCTTATGTTATCCTTACGGACAACCTGTAAAATGTGATATCGTTTACTGGCCCCATTTCTTATGTACCAGCTTTCAGGACTAAACCATTCCTTTTCCTGGAATAAGTCTGTTTGCTATTTAAAAAATAATCATGCTCAGCATGAAATGAGCATGGATACTCTCTTTTAGAAATAAAAGATATGAATTTTGAAGCAGATATGAAAAAGATTTCTTGGTTTGAATGTTGTTTTACCAGAATCACCATATTTTCTTTACTTTATACATGATGGAAATCACAAGTGGAAAACCATGGCACTTGATTATTCTACTTCCCTTTCAGGGAATTCCCCGGTGGCAGTGGGTTCTCTTGCTGAAACTGATACACATCCTCGGAAGTCCAGGTGTGGTCCCTGTGTGGCTGGTCAGCCTCACTGTGGTTATGTGGACAAGGAAAACTGCTGTGGGTCACAGGAGTCAGGGGACAACATAGAGACCCTCGCACTTGCTATACCAAAGCATGTGGAAACAGAGTATGTTCCAGGAGAAGAGGAAGTTCACACCATGATGTTGGTAAATGAAAAAGAGCATGTTTCTGTCTGCCTGGTGTCAGACTAAAACTCAGAATTGGTTCTAAAGCCACAACTCACCTTTGAGCACACATAGACAGTTATTCCAGAAGGGAGGGTGAGATGAGCAAAGTAATAATCTGAGTTTTAGGTCACAGGCATCTTTTTTACTAAAATATTAGAAACAGGAGATACCAAGTTGACATTTTCTTTTTTTTATCTCCCCTTTGATTTAAAATTTTTGATCTACTTTGTGTCATTTTGGCAACTTATAGTATTGATTCTCTTGATTAAATTGTGACTTTAATGTGATAATGAAAGTGTTATAATCTTTACTGCTACCCAGTTCACCTCAGCTTTGATGTTAGTTCAAAGAGAAACACAGTAAAGTAGCATTGTGTTCTTTGTATGTGTGTGTGGTACGAGGATTGAACCTAGGGGCATTCTACTTCTGAGTTATATCCCCAGACCTTTTTTCATTTAATTTAGTTTTTGCATTGAAAGTGTCTCTGTAGGTTGTTGAGAATCACACTATATTGTTGAGGCTGTCTTCAAATCTGGGATCCTCCTGTCTCAGCCTTGTAAGTACTGAGCAAGCATGCACCACCATGCCTGGCTTGCATTGTGTTCTTTAATAGATGTTAGCAGAAGAATGAAGCTATGTAAATGAGTTCACATCCTTGGAGTATAGGACTTAGACTAGTGATCTTCACAGAATCACCCAGGAAGCATAAACTTAGTATTGTTTTCTCTAATGATATATTTAATTTTTATATATAAATGTACAGATTATTTTTGCTTGTATGGTGCTGGGGATCAAATCCAGGGCCTCAATATGCTATGCAAGTGATCTGCCACTGGTCTATATCCCCAGCCTCCAATTACATGTTTTTTTAAGAGAGCTTTATAATTTCTCCAGAATTGGATCAGCAAAATGACAGTGATTCCCAAATCAAAGAGTTTGAAAAAATAGGCATGTTCTTCCTCTGAAGAGTGAGCTTTCTGTCCATCTCCTTGTATTTCCCCTCTCATTCGTCAGAGCCAACACATTCTTTAGTCTCACCTAGATTTTTTACAAATGATTTAATCACAGATTCCAGGCTCTCTTTTCCACGATAGTATATATCCTTGACATCCATTTTCCTAAATCAAAGCCCTAATTACAAAAAGTATATTCTTCCTTTATGAAAAATCTATGCAATAGCACCAACAACAGTAAAGCCAAACAGAATATAAAAAATCATTTATCTATCCCTCCAAATAAGACATGAAAATTCAGTAGAGAGGCTATGTCACTATTTTCTCTCCTTCATTTGGTAGCATCCTTTCTATTCTCCTCTTTAAGTTGCCTTACAGGTTGCTTGAAAAATGTTCTCCTTAAAGTTTTGGCTTGGATATGTTATTAATTAACAAACTGATTGAATATTAAATTAATGGTATACTTAAATATTATGATATTAAAAATGACTTAAGTAAGGTTTGAGGACATACACTTGACGTATTAAGTTCGGAATGCAGTAGAAATAGTCAGAAATTCTGAGTTGCATTTTATAGATATCTATCTGCCTCAGGTCAGTTCTGAAATCCACATCTGGAATTTCCCTTAAAATGTTATGAGATGCTGTGGTTTAGAAGATGAGTAACAATACCCTGATGTATTTATATTAAGTCTTTCCTTTGTAGTTGCTTTCAAAAACAACAAACAATTGCTTTATTTTAACATTAACACAGATGGGAGGCAGGTGAGGTGAGGCCTTTTGCCTCTCATTTTTTCAATGTGACACTAACTTGTCGGGAACTGTAAGTTGGAGGAGAGATGCTGCTCTGGTTCTACAAAAAGTTACAACTGACAAAGCCAAAACTGGAGCACAGGTCCCCAGACTCCTGGGCTTCACCATGGTACCTTCTGAATGATAGATGAATATCTAATAGGTAGATAAAATGACTGAGGACAAGCTATAAAGAAAAAAACAACTGTATTAGACATTAATGCTTCTCTTACTCTAGTTTATTTTTAATGTCATGCCTTTTAAGATACTGTGAGTAATTCTCTAAAGTGAAACCAGCCTTACTCGAAACCTAATGCATGTATAAATGTGAAGAATCATTCTTTTGCATTTAGCTTAACTACAAGCATTGAAAAATGAAAGAGAAAATTGGTAAATGCTCAGATTTATTTTAAACCACCACTTTTAGCACAAGGAAATAGATAAAAGCAAAATATCAGTAGTTTTCTTTTTGGCTTAAAATGGCATTTTCCAAGATATTATTAAATTATCTTTGCATTAATAAACTTAAGTGGTACTTAAACATTTTAAGCTAAAATTTACTCAGATAAAGAAGAGCAATCAAATTATTTTTAAATGTAATGCATATCCATGGAAAACATTACATGAATATGTTTAATATACATTACAGCCAGACTTCACCCAAATTCAGAAAAGTAATCTAAGTCAGGATAAGCCAAAACTGAGGTTTCTTTTGCTTGTAGGGAGCAGGATCTGTCTCCTGAGATATATTTTTATATTAAAAAAGAATCTCAAATTCTGGAAATTTGACCATGATATTTGTTGAGGTTAGAAATTAGAGATGAGGGGAGGTAAACAGACAGACTTTCATCTACTTGAGTCATTTAATTTTTTTCTGCCTTTCAACTAAGTAATTGACACATCCCTAAATAGCCATAATTCATTAATTTTAGAATTATCCTACTTAAATAATTTAATCTATAGAAGAGCCTAATGCCTTTTCATAGGTAATATTTTATTCAAATTATTTTTAAATGTAGATCAGAAAAATGGAAACCTAGTCATTATCAGCCTTTGAGAAAATTTAAAGCTTTATGTTACAAATTATTTAATGATTTTAAATTAATAGCTACTTATTATATATTATAAGGAAAAAGAATAAGAAAACATTGTGTCTTTGTTTTCTATTTATAGCCTGGAAATCTTGGTGTATGGCCCTAGATTATGTACAAAGTTTCCTAAATTTTCTTTTGAAATTTTTTAATGCAACTCTAGCTTGGCAATAACAATTTAGTCAATAAAAGTGTCCAGCCTTCTGGTTTAGTAAGTATAGGGCACTAGGTGATATACCTTTTCTCTTTATATTTTCTTTGGGAGACAAAACTTATTTACATGACAAAAATAAAGAATATTTAAGTGCTAGGTTAAATAGCACAGAATTCATTACAAGGCTTTGGAGTTCTCATATTTCATGAGGGGTATCCATCCCTTTGGAGGCTGGGAAATGTTTTAGCGTCTATCATCTGTTTATTTGATAACCATGTAAGGAACTCCTTTTCCCCAGACTTTTGAGAATATTGAACCTAGAGAACTGTATATTCAAAAGAAGGAACCATAAGTGAAATTTTTCTTCCCACTTTGAAATAAGAGTATGTTAAAAGCCTCAAACAATCCATATTGCTTTAATTTTTTTGCAGCCATATTCTCAGTTGAACTTCCTACTGAAAGGCATTGTAAATGTTTGAAGTGCCCAGTGAGGAAAAAGAAGAAGGTGGCAGTGGCACCACTTGTGTTATGGACGGAGCCTGACACTACTGCCATCCTCTAACATGGTTTTATTTAGTTATTACAACTATCTCTCTGTAAATGACATTTAGGATTATTTAAGATTATGTTGTAATCCTTTTAATCCTTAGTGCTTTAAATTTCAGGCTAAACACGAAAGAGCAAACTAGCACTTAGCAGGAATGTTTAAAACATGTGATTTGAACATAAATCTTTTCATTCACTCTTTCCCTGATGAAGACCTAGTGTCGCTCTTAAGTTAACTGAGAAAACTCGTACCACAGTTCATTACAAATCACTCGGTTGCTAAATGTTTTCTCAAGCTACATCAAACTGGTGATGGTCCTAGAAAATTTAGCTCTCTGCAGAATTACAAGTTAGCAGCAATGAACATTTACTAATTTAACTTAGAATTTGTATAGCCTATTATAAATATAAAGTGTCATTTTGTATTTGGTGTGTGTGTGTGTGTGTGTGTAAATGCTCACTCTATTTCCTAAGGTCAAGCTACTTAATGTGCGTATATTTGTACTCATATACATAGTATATGCAGTGGAAATAGATATATACATATATATTCAACACATATGACATACCTATGAAGTTAGCAATATTTTAAAAATATATAACAGACTGATTTGCTATAAAATAGGTAGTTGTACTTGAATTCAGCAAGTAAACATCATTTTTATTTACCAAAAGTTGTTGAATATTAAAACTTAATAATTATTCACTACGTGATGTTACTACATACCAACCAAACAAGACTGAATTTATACCAAAAGTTTGATAGAACGTTAACCATGAGGTTAACTTGGCTTTTAATACAAAGAGAAAATGAACAAGTCAAATGTCCAAGCAGTATATATAAACAAATGAATCTAATGAAATATTTCCATTCTTTTCTGTATGTGTCATAAATGTGTGCTTCTGAAGCTTTCAAATGCATCTCAGACACTTGAAATTCTTTGTTTGTTTTCCTATTCATTTCAAGTTTGACTTCTCTGCAGACATAATTATATGGCATATAATTGCTAATCCATCACCTTTTAAAAACAGATTTCAAATTTTAAATTATTTCTAATTTTGCTCTTCTTTGATTTTTCTTGAACTAAAAATCTCAATAGTCATTTGCTATCTGTAATCTATAATTCATAGACTGAGATTGAACACCAAGCCTAATTCAAACTTGGAATTCTAAAGCTATTTCTGATGTAGTGCATCAGTGGAAGCTGTGATGGTCTTTTTCAGTCAGGAAGAAATGCTTCATTATTAGGTAGGCAATGAAGCCCCTTGCACACACACACACTCAAACACATACCAATGCCGTAATACCATGTTTTTGAGATATAATCATGTTTATTCTGATCATTCAAAAGTTAGACCAGCTAATGTATCTAATCAAATATTGATGCTAGTCATCTACATTTAGCTCTCTGGCAAATCCGTCCCCATACTTTTTTGTGAACAGAACTATAAAAGCTGTTTATATTGTTTCTCTGAAAAGGCTTACTCTCATAGCCTGTCTATGAATATTAGTAAATTTTTACCTAAGCTCATATGTTTTGGTGATGAAAAGACTTTAGCATGACAAACATAACATAAAATAAGATGATTCCTCCAAAAATAAAGCAGAAAGTAAAACTTAAACCTTTCTTTAGTTTTGTTATTCACAATGTCCTTATAATTACCTGATTCTCTAAAGGATCCAAGGCCAAAGAAAATGTAGTTTATGAGGCCTCATGAATTGTTCAATTATATTGCAAACAAAACTAATTAGCAAGATTTTTCAACCCCCCTAAAAGTTACCAGAAGTGAGAACAGTTTTTAATATCATTGAAAGTATCAATATTCAGACACATAAACAACTGGAAAATGATAAGAGATGTTTAATAATATTAAGAAAATTTTGGATAATGTATACCATCAGTATAGGCAGTTTAAATGTGTCCCCTGGATAAGTTTCAGAGTTATACATCAATATTTATCTTCGATCTTTTCAGCCTGGTATACATCATACACAGTCAGCTATGACCCTCATTTGTGGTCTAATTGAACTCTTCATAGGATAAACGTGAGAAATTGAAAAAGAATGTCTTAGCCTATCTTTCTATTGTGCACTCATTATGCCCCTGAATTTTAATTTAATGCATTTCTTTTATGACTTTGGCAATTAGGATGCTAAACCCACAGTACATATAAAGCTACAACACTTAGTTTAACCAATCATCTAGGTTGTCATAGAGATAAGGATTATAACCTGAAATTTTATTATTTATCTCAGAATAACAAAAAGAGCAAGAATTGGAGAAAAGAATAAATCACTTATGTATAGCTGCTCACTTTAAAATTAAATTTATCATGTCTACTAGATTCTCTAAAATCACACTCAAATCACTTTTGGGTTTAACTCATTGATTTCTAGGTGTGTCTGCCTGGCCAGCCAACTGTTCAGGCTGTTTGCCTGTTTTCCTTCCTTCTTCTCTTAGTTTTTTAAAATGTTGTTTTTAGTTGACAAATGATAATTATAAATATCCTCTCATTCATTTTGGTAATAAAAACCTGTGTACCTAACTAGAATAAAACTAGAACCAGAAAATTAATTTATTCCAAAATATGTTAATTTTTAAAAAAATTTTCTTTAATCCGAGTGGCCTCAAATTACTTGGCTATACCTGAATTACTATCTGTAAAAAGCAATACATATTCTAAACCAACTGTTTGTCCCCCCGAGGTAGGAAATGTCACCTATCTATATAAGTCTCAATATATTAATCTCAGCACAGCATTTAAGAGAAGAAAATAATTGATATTTTTTCCAAGGGTCTAAAACTCTTAGAAAACATTTAATTAAAATAATATAATAATCTGGCTCCCTTGGCTACTAAATAATATCAAATATAAAATATGTCTATAAATTGTTATTTGAGAAATGTAAAAGTCAAATTTTCTCTAAAAATGGAAAATGATCAGTCTCTATAATCTAAAATTATTAATTGTCAGAGAAATCATGCCAAATTACATGATTTTGGCAACATCATGTGTTAAGTATTACATCATGTGTGAAGTATTTCCAATTTCTTTCCTTTTAAGAATTTCCACTGTTTTTTTCCATTCAATGAAATATGATTGTAATTATTAATCACAGTGATTTTACCCCAAAATGTTGCATAGGCAATATAAAAAGATCTAATTTTTATAGTTGTTCAGCTCTATCCATCCCCCTTTTTTATACTGGTAAATATAATTAATAACTGGCAGGCCACAATAGCAATGGATGAAAATAACTTATAATTAGTGGATTTTAATGTGTGTACATCCAAAATTTATACATTTAATCTGTTTAAGTAAAGCATTTTCGGTTGGAACTATAAGCAGCTATTAAATACACTGCAAAATTCAATGACCTATGTGTAAAACTAATCAAAATTAACATGTAACGTGTTTTGTATTTAGATAACAACCAATCACCATGGAAAAAACAACAAAACAAGCCAAAGATTCAATAAGGAAAAAGAGTCAGTCTTTCATAATGACCTTCAGACAACTAGTTCATGCGCATGAAAACATCACAAGAAGGTAGTCTCATTTTGATTACCCAAGAGAGCTCAGATTGAGAAGGAAAAGGAATAAATTGAATATATGTAACATTCTTACCTGAAAGACATTCTTTCTGCTTGATTTTTCCTTGGCCCATTCAATATGTGCTCCACACAAATCCACACTTTCTGGTTTGTGCCCACTTTTCTGTAAACAAAAATGAAATAAGAATAAAAAGCACACATCATTGTAGATGCATGTCAGAGAAAATAAAAGTTTATTGAGTTAGAAGCTATACATATTTATGATACAAAGCCTAACCTTTTTTTTTTTTTTTTCCTTTCAAGGGAAACTGAATTTGTAGGGGTTTTTATTTGGAGCTTTATAATTTTAACTTTATCAAAGTAGAAGTCTGTTTTTAAAATATCTTATTAATTATAAAAATATGCAAAATTAATACTTAAAATGCTGAATTTTAAGATGTTATTTAGTAATACTAAAGAAATAGAACTTTAAGATCACATTTCCATAATATGAAATATTGCAGTTCAATGGCTAATATAACATAAAAGCATTTTAAGAAATATACTTAGACCTTAAAATAGAAGAAAAACTGAACAACTCATAATGTAATAGTAATATTATTACAGATATCTAGCTTTGCAACTTTATTTTTTATTAATTGGTGCATTGTAATCATATATCTCTGTTAGGTACAAGCTGATAAAGGCATATATACACACATTTCTCATTTAATCCTTCCTCAATTCCCACCCCACTCTCTTGCCCTCCCTTCTTCTCAAGTTCACCTTATTGATTGACTGATATATTTGTGAAAGTACATCATGTGCATTAGGGTGTCCATCCCCCCCATCCATCACCTTTAGTTAAGTTTGGCCACATCAACTAGAAAATTGAGCTGATGCAGTAACTAATTTCAAAGCCCCCTTG
>PVLC010014897.1:0-24273 GCA_004027655.1 Graphiurus murinus
GGTTCTTGGGAAGGGCCCTGGAGGCGGCAGGGGGACAGCGATCTTCCTCCAGGCACAGGAAGGCCAAGCTCCCGTAGTTAAACGGAGGCACCACCACTGGCCTCCACGAGGCTGGCCTGACCCAGCGTCTTCACTCGTATTCTGTTGCGAATAACACAGTGCCACAGGCTGGGTAAGTCACAAGGAAAAGAGATTTATTTTGGCTCCTGACTGTGGTCCAAGGTCGAGAGCCCGCATGTGCAATGGTCTGTCTTCCTGGGGGCAGAGTCCCAGGACAGCACGGGGCAAAAGAAAAACACTGTGCCAGAGACCTCACGAAAGTGACTTTGGTAACAGACCCCATCTGTTACCATCTCAATCCAATTCGCTCATCTGTTCATGGGAACTGAGCTCTAGTTGCCTCTTAAAGGCTCCACCTGGTCCCATCTCTTAATATCTCAGAATGGGGATTCAATTTCAACCTGAACTTCGGAGGGCCTTGCTAAGTTGCCGAGGCTGGCTTTGAACCTGCCATCCTCCTGTCTCAGCCTCCCAAGTATTGGGAATACAGGTGCACCTGGCTTACCTCTTTCATTTACTCTTCCTAATGTGGCTACTGGAATATTTAATATTACATATATGGATTACATTATATTTCCATCGGGAGGTTCTTCTCTAAGATCTGCATATTGTATGTCATTGTCAACATGATTTACATTATGATGTGAGACTATAATGCACCAATAAAAGCACATTAAAAAAATAAAACAAAATCTGCATGTTGTCCTTCGGTGACATTTCCTCAGTGATGATTTCATTAGCCACGTCCAGGAAGGGCTTCACATGCAGTGAACTTGGCTCTGGGCCCCGAAAGCTCTGCAGAATTCCCCTGGGGCTCCCAGGCCTTCATAAATCTAGCAAACTCACTCTTCCCCACAGTCCACTGAAGTTCAGATATTGTGACATAATGTTCATTTCTCACAGCTTGCCTGATTAATAATAATGACGATTACACTAATTTACAACCAAACCTCCAACGCTGCAACTTTAACCCAGTTGATGAGACTGAATCACAAACATTTGACATTCTTTTATTTACCTACCCAAGGAAAGAGAAGACATAGGTAACGAAGATAAATGGCACAGAGTGGACTTCCATGAGAGACTGCTTGGAAATCCTGAATCATATTCTAGAAGGTTCCACAGAAGGCTATGCTTTAGGGTTAGCTTACAGGTCACCCTTGACTGCCTTCTAAGGTTGAATACCTTTGTGGTGTTTCAGCTACACACACACACACACACACACACACACACACACACACACAGAGCAATGAATAAGAATTCTCTTTAATCAGGGCTTCCTCCAAGTAAGCACAACAGTGAAGAGCCAGGTGGGATTATCTGTGTTTCTGGAGATTGGCTTTTTGTCCACAGTCTGGGTTGATCTTAGACCTAGGCTGGTACAATCCATGATGTGTATACAGACTCTGTTTTACATTTCCTATTATGAAAAAAGAAAGAAAGAAGGAAGGAAGGAAGGAAGGAAGGAAGGAAGAAAGGAAGGAAGGAAGACCTTCTTCAAGGTTTGCGGGAACTTTCTGGAAACTAGGAAGAAGGAATTAGAGGTTGTTTTGCTAAGGATGGGTGACATTGGATGCAGGACCCAAATGGGGGGCTTGAGTAGAAAGTCATCCCTGTTGCTCGGATAGATTCTTGGCCACCCTGAGAGGACTTTCCAGACCAGAACCTTAACGGTCATTCAGAGGAAGACAGAGATTGAGGATGATCCTTCCTTCCTTCCTTCCTTCCTTCCTTCCTTCCTTCCTTCCTTCCTTCGTTTCCTTGTTTCCTTGTTTCCTTCCTCCCTTCCTCCCTCCCTTCCCCCTTCCTTCTTTCCTTTTTACATAGCACATAATCTTTAAAAACAAGAGAAGGACCAAATGTGCACTCTCTATAAAATATATACGTAATGAGAAAATCACTGTTAACTGTTCAGTGTCCAGGGAAGAAAATAGGAAGGTATATCTTCATAAATATGTTTTTCCTGTCTGTTTTTTTTTTAAATCTATACCCAGAAGTACTGGATGAACAAGGCACTGAGAAAAATCAATAATTTCTCTAGGCCTGTATTTTCAAAACGGTATTGAGAAAAAGAGTAGTTTGATCTTACAAGATGTTCTAAAACACACACACACACACACACACACACACACACACACACACACACAGAGTCTTCTGTATGTGTGGATTTCTCATCCATAGAATTAACCAACTATACATCAAAAACATTTGGAAACAATGTTGTCTGTTGTCTGTACTGAATACATATAGACCTTTTATTATCCTTAGTCCCTAAACAATCCAGTATAACAATTATTTACATAGCATTTACATTGTATGAGGTATCATAAGTAATCTAGGAATGATTCAAAGTATACAGAAGGATGTGTGTTGGTTATATTCCTAAGGTACTTAAGAGACTTTTTCCCCCCTGTGGTGCTGGGGATTGAATCCAGGGACATTCTACCTCTGAGCTACACTTTCAGCCTTTTTTATTTTTATTTTTTGTTTGTTTTGAAACAGGGTCTAGCTAGGTTGCTGAGAGTATTGCTAAATTGCTGAGGCTGGCCTCAAACCTGCAGTCCTCCTATCTCAGCTTCCCAGTACTGGAATTACAGGCCTGTGCCACCACACTCAGTTATATAAAGGGACTTGGGTGTCTGCGTGTGGGGGGGGGAGGGGCGTGTCCCAGAACCAATCTCCTGTGAACACCGAGGAACAGCTATACGTGTGCATATGTGTATGTAATTTATATACTGTATAGATAGTCAAGTATATTTTTACTTTTATTGCAGGAAGACACATTCATTTAAAAGACATCCTAATCTTTGCTTAAGTGCATGATGCCTTTTTATTAAAAAGTGTCAAGGGAGCTGGGCGTGGTGACTCGCGCTTGTAATCCCAGCATTTGGGAGGCTGAGACTGGAGGATCCCGGTTCGAGGCCAGCCTCAGCTACCTAGTGAGGCACTCCGCAACTTAGTGAGACCCTGTTTCAAAATAAAGACTAAAAAATAGGGCTGGGGGTATAGCTCGGAGGTAGAATGCCCCTGAGTTCAATCCCCAGTACAGCAAAAAAAAAAAAAAAAAAAGTGTCAAGGGAAAAGATGCTTCAGTGTCTTAATAAGAACTGATTCTGAAAACTGAAGTTCCACAGCCCCAAAATGAGCAGGGACAAGAAAATGAGCAAAGCCCTCCTGTCGGACGGCATTCTTACATCACCCACTTGAAAATTGAATCTGAAACAGAGTTCTGACAGGCCTGCTATTTTTTTCAGTGCCAAGAGCCACACAATAGGCCTTTTTTTTTTTTTTTTTTTTTTTTTTTGGACAAAGCTCTTAAAATGCTTGGAAATTCAGATGCACTGAGTCACCAAGCCGAGCTGTACAAATACTGCACACCGTTCCTCCTGGTGCCCCTGCCCGCTCTCTTGGAAACAATACTAGGTTTTCTCTGTGTTTGGCAGAAGGAAAGGGCTATTTTTAAGTAGAGCAGCGTCAGAGGGGCCCATGGTCTGAAAGTGGGAGCTGTCCTGAGGTGTTGCAGCCCCTGGGCAGGGGTGGTAAGGATCACTTCCGAGGACTCCTGAAATTGTACTGCTCGAGAGGGAGGCTGCACAGTGTCCTGTGCAGCACAGAGGGAATGCAGGGTTGTGTCACAGAAGTCACACGTGCGTGTGTGAGTGCTTGGGTGTGCAGAGGCGGGCAGGATGGACAGAGAAGCAGGAGAAATAAGTGCAGGGAAGGCGGGGAGGGAGAGTGTAGGAGACGACAGATGACAGGGGAAAGCAGATCTTGGCACAGTCTCTATGACTTTCATTCTCTCTCTTTTTTTTTGTACTGGAGGTTGAATGCAAGGGCATTCTACCTATACCCACAGCCCTATTTTTAAATTTTTATTTTGAAACAGGGTCTCACTAGGTTGATGAGCATTTCATTACTTGTTGAGGCTGTCCTCGAACCTTGGGTCCTCCTGTCTTAAGTCTCCCAAGTACTGGGATTACAAAGTGCGCACCACCACGCCCGACCACTCTCTTCCTTGTTAAAATTCAGACTGCCCTCCACCCTAAGTGGGATCGTTTTACTGGGATTTCCAAATAATTGAGGTGTGTTGCTAACGCCGCAGGGATTGAGCTGATGACTTCAGCCCACCTACCTCTCGGGAATAGCATTTTAGTTTGACATAAATGATGGTGAATAGTCTCGCTTGCAATGAGGAGGGTCAAAGACATATGCAGGTTACTTAGAGGGAAGGAAGGAGGAAAAAAAGCCTAACACCCCCCACCCACCCCAGCCAGCACTTCAGTAGCTGTGTTTTCATTCCCTGCCCTGAAGGAACTGAGGGCTGGTTCCCTGGGGCTGCAAAAGACAGGTAAACGGGGCTTGAGGAGCAGTATCTCTCCCTCCCTCCCTCCTTTCCTTCCTTCCTTCCTTCCTTCCTTCCTTCCTTCCTTCCTTCCTTCCTTCCTTCCTTCCTTCCTTCCTTTCTCCTCCTCCTCCTCCTCCTCCTCCTTCTTCTTCCTCTCTCTCTCTCTCTCTCTCCCTCTCTCTCTCTCTCTCTCTCTCTCTCTCTCTCTCTTTTTGTACTGGGGATTGGACCCAGGGGCATTCTACTTCCAAGCTACACCCTCTAGCCCATTCTTATTTCTTATTTGGAAACAGGATCTCACTAGGTTGCTGAGAGTCTCACTAAGTTGCCAAGGCTGGCTTTGAACCTGTGATCTACCTGTCTCAGCCTCCCAAGTACTAAGGTTACAAGCATGTGCCACCACACCCAACATATATACTTTTTTTTTTTTGCGGTACTGAGGATTGAACCCAGAGGCATTCTACCTCCAAGCTACACCCTCAGTCCTATTTTTTCTTCTTTATTTTGAAACAGGGTCTCACTAAGTTGCAGAGGGCCTCACTAAGTAGATGAGGCTGGCTGCGAACCCAGATCCTCCAGTCTCAGCCTCCCAAGGACTGGGATTACAAGTGTGTGCCGCCACACCCAGCATATATACTTTTATACCAATAAAAGACTCCCAACTCAATTCCTCCTTTAAAAAAATCTTTTTTTCACTTTCTTTAGGTTCCCAAAGAGTGGAAAATAAAACAAGAACAAATCTGCCCAGCTGGCCCAGGGATCCTCAACCTTAGCACGAGGACCAGATGCTTCTGTGACATGGGGGCTGCCCTGTGCATTGCAGGATGCTCAGCAGGGCCCCTAAGGCCCCCTACTAGATTCCAGTAGCACCCCCAAAGTTATGACAGATAGAGTTGCCTCCAGATGTTGCCAAATATTGCCAAGGGACATCGCTCTGGATTAGAAATCACTGGTTTTGACTAGACAGTCAGAGAAGCTACATTTTCAATGAGTACAGATGTTCATGGACTATGTGACCATACAGCATTTAGGGAGAAGGTTGAGAAACCCAAATAACCTGACTTAAATAGCGAGAAAGAAAGAAGGCTTGGATGAGGATAGGCTTTTTAGCTTATGGGTTTTAGGAGCCATGATACTACTTAAAAAGAATCCCAGGGTCCTCAACTTGAAGAAAAACAAAAACAAAAACCAGGAAATCAGTAGAGAGGGACCTTTGCACTTGAACCCAGGGTTGAAAGAGGCAGAATAGACAAAACCACAAAATCTAATCAGTTCACAAGGTCTGTAACTCTGCACAGTGGGACCTTCAGGCTGGGGGCTGTGAGACTTCTTCTCATCCCAAGGTGGTCGATGAGGCTGTTTCTTTGCACCTGCTCTGATCTGCCCATGAAACATGTTCATGGCAGCACAACTCGCAATAGCCCAATTATGGAAACCACCTAGGTGTCCATCAACAGACAAATGGAGTACACAACTGTAAGACAGACACACCATGGAATTCTACTCAGCAATAAAGAAGAACAAAACTATGTCGTTTGCAGGAAACTGGATGGACCTGGAGAACATTAAGTGAGATTAGCCAATTACAGAAAGCGAAGGGTCATGTGTTTTCTCTCATATGCCAATGCTAGGGAGTAACTGGAATACAAGAGGGGCTTTCAGCAATGGAGGAGAAACCCCAGTGGAGCGATGGAGGGTTCCAGGAGAGGATGGTAGTGGAGGGAGGGATAATTAATGAAGGAAACTTTCCATCGGCATTATGCACATATGTGAGAATACCAATGCCAATCTCTGTATCCTGTCTGGGGAAGGAGGGGAGCCAGGGAGAAGTTCACCAAGTGCTGCGTGCTCGTATGACCCCATCACTCTGAATTCACTACATTATGATGGGAGACTACAATGCACTATACATGCTTTTATACCAATAAAAAATATATACACGTACACACATACACACACACACACGTATATATGAACCATTTCACATTATTTGCTTTGGAAAAAGTATTTACTCACTCAGGTCTCAGAAAATTGAAAGAGATCTTTTTTTTTTTTTTTTTTTTTTTTGCAGTACTGGGGATTGAACTCAGGAGCATTCTACCTCTGAGCTATAACCCGAGCCCTATTTTTTATTCTTTATTTTGAAACAGGGTCTTACTAAGTTGCAGAGTGCCTCACTAGGTAGCTGAGGCTGGCCTCGAACCCGGATCCTCTGGTCTCAGCCTCCCAAATGCTGGGATTAAAAGCATGTGCCACCACACCCAGCTGAAAGAGATGTTTAAAAATGGCCATCTCTAATTTCACAGACAGACAAAAAGAGACCTGTAAATCTGAGTTGGGCAATGTGGGTACTTGGGAGGCTGACACAGGAGGATTCTGTGAGGCTGTTTGAAGCCAGCCTCAACAACTTAGTGGGACTCTCCCTGTTTCAAAATTAAAAAACAACAACAACAACAAAAAACAGGGCTGCAGGTATAGCTCAGAGATAGAACAGCCCTGAGTTAAATCCCCAGTACCACACAAGAAGGAAGGAAGCAAGGAAGGAAAGAAGGAAGGAAGGAAGGCAGGGAGGGAGGGAGGGAGGGAAGGGAGGGAAGAGAAGAGAAAAGAAAGAAGGAAGAAAGAGAAAAAAGAGATATGTGAGCCTGAACTTGAGATCAGTGTACATTTTTAATAAAAAAGGACTGTAAAATTGTGCACATGCCTTAAATCAGATCCCTCAGAAGCTGTACAAATTGGCTCTCCAGATAAGATCATAGTCTCATTTCCACCTGTCTCCTGTCCAACGTGCAGAGAGGGAGAAGAGTTCGGTGACCTGGGTCTCTTGTTTCTCGGGACAGTACAATGATTTATAACGTCCAAGCCTGAGAATTTCGGAAGCCGCTGAACATGAAAAGAGCGGAAAGTCTTCTAAGTCAAGAGAAAGGAAGGAGCTGACTTGGTAGCGCAGGGTGCGCTCCTCCGACTCTGAAACACTACTCTGAAAGCTGTCACAAGTAAGCATCACACGGGCCCTTGCAGACAAAAAGGGTTATTTTATCCAGATTATTCCCCCACATCGCCAGGGAAAAGGGATTCATTTGTAATCATCAAAGGAATGCTGACAGACTTGAAATGGGATTACACTCTATTATACTCATCCGAATTAAAGATTTGTTTTGGAGATCTTTCTTAGATTTCTTCTTCACTGCTCCTGGGCTCCAAATGAGGCCATTTGTATGCATGAGACATCGAAGGCAGACAAGAAATCAGACCATTCGCAAACATACGTTTCAGACTCCACGGCCTGGGTTTCGAATTTTAATGTTGCCTGGTTTTGCTGTGTGTGTAAAGCTTGGCTGTCAGTTCGAAACTAACCCTGAGGATCACTTCAACCTCTCACTTGTTTTGTTTTGTTTGTGATACTGGGAGCTGAATCCAGAGGCATTCTGCCTCCAAGCTACACCAATTTTATTTCTTATTTGGAAACAGGGTCTCACTAGGTTGCTGAGAGCCTCATTAAATTGCTGAAGCTGTCCTCGAATCTGCAATCCTCCTGTCTCAGCCTCCCAAGTACTAGAATTACAAGCATACGCCAGCGTGCCCGGCTGATCTCTCCCTTGTTAATGTGGGGAGAATTCAATTTCAGGGGCTCGAGTGAGCTAGGGATATGGGTGTTGGAGAGAATGTGAGTCAGAAATGCACCTACGGAGACGTAAAATGTACACATGGGCAGAGTTGTCTGGCAGGTCTGTGGACATACTATTAAACCCTCACTTCCAGTCTCTGTGGTTTGGTGACTGTTTTAGAGAACGTGAGCTGCCAAGTCAATTGTTTATCCTTTAGACTCCTTTGTTATTCTGTGGTGTCCCTGAACCCAGCAAAAAGCAAGCTTCCCCAGGACAGGACTGCCTCTTTGGAGGAGCCCTGTATCATACCAAACACGGCATCTGATACCTGAGACCCTTTAGAAGAACTTTTTCCCTACAGAACTACCACTGGGTGGTCACCCTGGAACTGAGGCCCCCCTGGAGAGGAGGCATGAGTACCTCCAATTGGTACCCACGTAAGTCAGTGGAAGGGCTCCTACGGGTCAAGAAAGCATCTTGTGATTTGAACTCCCTAAAGGACAAAATATTTGAGAAGGCATCTCAAGGTAGAGCTGTTATGCTCTTTTTTATTTATTTGAGGTACTGGGGATCGAACCCAGGGGTATTCTACCTCGGAGCTACACCCCCAGCCCTATTTTTATTCTTTATTTGGAAACAGGGTCTCACTAAGTTGCAAAGGGCCTCACTAAGTAGCTGAGGCTGGCTGCCAACCTACGATCCTCCTGTCTCAGTCTCCCAAGTACTGGGATGACAAGCGTGCACCACTCCACCCAGCTCTCTGTTACGCTCTTAAGAAGACAAAGCAAGGAATGTGGGAATATGCAGTAGAAGTTGTACCATTTCTTTTCTGTCTCATGTATTTCTTCTAGACTTGGTGTCCTTCTTCATGAAGTATATCCTTTAATAGTTCTTTCAGTAATGCTATATTGGTGATAAATTTGTTTTTACTTCTCATTCACTCTTGGAAACAGTTTAGTAGTTCGGCTGTGTACATAATTTGGGGCTGACAAGTACTTGAGTTTGTTTCTCTCAGAACCATTACTTCATTGTCTTCTGGCTGCCACTGTTGTTGTTGGAAAGACTTTATAGATAACATTTTTTTCTCTGATTCCATCTAAGACTATCATTTTATCTTTAGTTTATTGTTTTTGTTTTGTTTTTTCCCATACTGGGGATTGAACCCAGAGGCATTTTACCTTCAAGCTACACCCCAGCCCTACTTTTTACTCTTTATTTTGAAACAGGGTCTCAATAAGTTGCATAGGGCTTCCTTAAGTAGCTGAGGCTAGCCAAAAACCTGCAATCTTCCAGTCTCAGCCTCCCAACTGGGACTATAAGCATGAGCCACCACGCCCAGCTTACTGTTAGGATTTTACAGTTTTTATATGATACATATGTAATTTTTATTTCTCCTGTTTGGAAGGCTTGAATATGAATCTTTAATCAGTTCTTGAGAATTAATCCTAGGATACCATTACTATCGCTCTGAGAGTTGCTTCTTCTTCGTTTTCTCTACTCTCTCTTTCTAAAATATTTATCTGAGCCAGGCGTGGTGGCTCACGCTTGTAATCTCAGTACTTGGGAGGCTGAGGCATGAGGTTCACAGGTTCGCGGCCAGCCTCAGCTACTTAGTGAAGCCCTCTGAAACTTAGTGAGACCCTGTTTCGAAATAAAGAATAAAAAATAGGACTGGGGGTGTAGCTCAAAGGTAGAATGCCCCTGGGTTCCATCCCCAGTACCACACACACACACAAAATAGTTATTAGCATATGTGGAACTTATATTCCACTCTCCATGTCTTGACATTTTTCTTCCCTCTTTTCCATGTCTTCATCTCTTTTGCTTTCTCCTGGATAACTTCTCTAGCTTTATTTTCCAGCTGACTGTTTCTCTCTTCAGCTTTGTCTAATCTTCTCTTTAGCCTAGCCATCAAGCCTTTAATTTCAATCAATGTATTTTTCATGTGAGTTGATATATTTGGTTTTTCTTCAAATATACCTGATCCTTCTTGATAGTCTTTTGTTCCTTACTCATTTTGGGGATTCCCTCTTTTATGTCTTAGGAACTCTGTTTTTGCTGCTGACTATTGCGTATATAATGTAATTTCGAATTTAGGTTCATAATCAGCAATACTGCACCTATAGCAATCCCAAGGAGCCCATGCTGATGATGTTTCCATGCAAGGAGTACCTGTGTGTTTGTTTTGGCCAGGTATCCTGGGGCATCTTTGTTAGTTGCTCAGCCTGGATTTCCCTGTAAAGGTAATGTGAATTCAAAACCCAGACTCTCAAAAAGACAGGCCTTTGGTTACATATTCTTAAGGGAGATTTTTTTTTTCCATTAACCATGAGTCCAAGCTGAGATAAATTTTCTTGTCATCTTTCTTGGCAAGGGCTAATTTGTTTCTCACCCATCGTTTTATGAAGGTTTAGCCCCATGACTCTCTATAGAGAGCTTTATTCCAATTCCTCCCTTTATATTGGTCAAACACCCCATCTCCTGCCCTCATGCACCTGTTAAACGCTCACTGTCAAGACCATAAAATAGTCCTCTCTACTCTTTCTTCTTCTTTTTTTTTTTTGCTCCCTAAATATTTCTTATATTTAATAACTCACTTCTACACTTAAAGGATGGTTGTTCTATTTTATTCAGCAGTTCTAGGTATTTTGTTGGGAAGACAATTATAGCTCCTAGTCTCTAATCAGTTATTTGGGCATGGGTGGGTCCGTCTTTGACAGGACATGGGTCTAAGTCCTGGGAAAGATTTGGCTCTGGTAGATTAAGTGATAATAGTACAGAAACAACATTGCTTTTAAACAACTTGTAATTTATTTTAGTTTATTCCCTCAGCATTAGAAAACCTGCCTAGGTTCAAGTCTCTACAAGTTACTTAAACTCTGTTTGCCTCAGTTTCTTCAATTTTTAATAATAGCTCTGAGGATTAAAAGAGTTAATGAGTATGAAGTTCTTAGAACGGTGCCTGGTAAACACTGATTTGTGTGACCCATAAACCAAACTAGTTTTAACTCACCAATGCCTCCTACTATGCTGGAACGGATTTTAACTGGAGATGATATACCTGTAGGGGTCTGGGAAGCCGTGGCAGAGTAAGGTGCTTGCCTTTCCAAGGGGTGAGAAACTCAGAGAGAACAGACTGGAGTCACCTAATCAGCCACCCGTCCAATCTGAGATTTTCCTTCCACACCCAAATCTCAGTGACTATAGGATTTATCTTTTTTTTTTTTTTTCTTTTGCAGTACTGGGGATCGAACCCAGGGGCATTCTACCTCCAAGCTACACTCCCAGCCCTCCTTTTTATTCTTTATTTCGAAACAGGGTCTCACTAAGTTGTGGAGGGCCTTGCTAAATAGCGGAGGCTGGCTGTGAACCTGTGATCTTCCAGTCTCAGCCTCCCAAGTACTGGGATTGCAAGCATGCGCCACCACGCCTGGTTTAAGATTTATCTTCTTAAAAGAAGCTATTTCCTAGCCAAGTGTGGGGGTGCATGCTTGTAATCCCAGCATTTGGGAGGCTGAGATCAGAGGATCCAGGTTCACGGCCAGCCTCAGCTACCTAGTGAGGCACTACGCAACTTAGTGAGACCCTGTTTCAAAATAAAGAATAAAAATAGGGCTGGGGGTATATAGCTCAGAGGTAAAATTCCCCTGAGTTCAATCCCCAGTACTGCAAAAAAAAAAAAAAAAAAAAGAAGCTATTTCCTTACAGAAAGATACAGTCACATCAGTCTCATTAAAGAAATGACAGTATCATAAAACTTCAGACATGGTGGCACACGCCCATAATCCCCATACCTGGGAGGCTGAGACTGGAGGATTGAAGGTTTGAGACCAGCCTCAGCAACTTAGCAAGATCCTGTTTCCAAAAACGGGGGTGTAGCTTATAGGTAGAATGCCCCTGGGTTCAATCCCCAGCATCACAAAACAAACAAACAGAAACCTAAGAGTGCTTCACCTTACCTTTGTGATCTATTGCTCGGCTCCAACAGAGAGCATGTGCGCTTTGGAAACTGGGTGAGTACTGGGTTCAAATCCTGCTTCTAACTTTTCCCAGAAGCTGAGGAGCTGGGGAGAGGAACAGGCCGGGCAGGCAGCAGGGGTGGGTGGCAGGGCGTGTGGTCTCTCAATGCATATTACCCTCACATTGGTGCCTTTTCAAGAGCGCTCAAGATGCTAAGCTGACAGGTGGCTGTGAAGGCCGGTGACCGTGACATTGTCACCGTCATGAACCCCATCAGTAAAAACAGTTTGGGAACACAGCTAAGACTTGAGTATATACAAACAACTTACTATTCTACTCTCAGTTATAAGCAAAACTTATGTTTTCAAGGTGGAACAAATGCAGTCAGCTCTCTGGATCCGCAGGTTCTATATCCACGAATCCAACCAACCACAGATCAAACCACCACCAAAAAAAAAAGTCAGTTCTGAATGTGTACAGAATTTTTTCCTTATCATTATTCCTTAAACAATATACTATTACAATATATAATATACACATACATGTATGTTATATATATTAGTATATAATTTCTGTTTTGAATGTGGATGGACTTTTTTCATTATTCTCTAAACGATACACTATAACAATAATATACATTATATACAATATATACATCATGTAATTAATGCATATACTAATTATATATGTATAGTATATATGCTTTATGTAGCATTTATCTTGTATAAAGAATTATAAGTAATATAGAGATGATTTTGTGTGGGATGGGTGTACTAGGGATCGAACCCAGGAGCAGTCTACCTCTGAGCCTTTTTTATTTTGAGACAGAGTCTCACTAAGTTGCTGGGCTGGCCTTGAACCTGCTATACTCCTGTCTCACCCACCCCCCCCCACCAAGTACTGGGATTACAGGCATGTGCAACCATGCCCAACTATCTAGAGATGAGTTAAACTACACAGGAGAATGCGCATAGCTTACCGGTAGATAACATGCCATTTTATAGAAGAAACTTGATAGCCACGGGTCGTGGAACCCCTCCCCAGCAGGTGCCGAGGGATGCCTACAGGCACACACAGACGCCCCCCATTTCTCTGTGGATCCAGTACACTGCCCGTGGCTGTGCTCAGTGTGGAATGGCCGATGGGAGGATGCTGAAAGGCCAGCCTCCTCAGGGGGCACAGTGAACAGAGGTGGTCGCCCCACAACCTCCTAGAGAGCTTGGGCAAATTGTGGTACCTTTTTCTTCTGATCTTGCTCCCTGGACCCCCAAAAAGGCCGTGCCCCCCAAGTCTGGCCCCTGCCTAGTGTTGGAGCTGCCTCTGCCCTGCTTGCTTGCTGGGTGGTCTTGGGCAAGTCAGTTACCCTCTCTAAGACTATGTTAAATTAGAATAATACTTGCCTCATGGGTTGCTGGGGGGATGAAATCAAATACACTGAGCTCAATTCAGTTTTACTCCCTTCCTTTCTGTTTCTTCCCCGGAGCCGCTGCTAGGCTTCCCTTTCCAATAATGCACCTGGGAGACCGAAGCCATCAATAATGGGACTGCCCGCACGCCGAGACACTTCTCTGCTAGAGACTGGGCTGGCAGAGCCTTTTTCAGATGTAGTTACTTTCCATGGAAACAGACAAGCAATTCCAGACACTGCTCTTCGTCTCTCTTCTTCCAAGGCAGCTGGATGACTCCTTCAGACGTTTGGTTTGTTTTTCTTTGGTTATGAGATGGCTTTTCATGCCGTTAAATTTATTAAAGCAAAGATAACCCTGGGAGCCAGGCGTGGTGGCGCACGCTTGTAATCCCAGCATTTGGGAGGCTGAGACTGGAGGATCCGGGTTCGTGGCCAGCCTCAGCTGCTTAGTGAGGCCCTCCACAACTTAGTGAGACCCTGTTTCAAAATAAAGAATAAAAAATAGGGCTGGGGGTGTAGCTCGGAGGTAGAATGCCCCCAGGTTCCATCCCCAGTACTGCAAAAAAAAAAAAAAAAAAAAAAAAGAGATAACCCTGGAATCAAAGGACAGTGTGGCTGAGGCATGATAAACTGCACAGGCTTGTGCGTGCGTGCATGTGAATGCGTTGAGAGGCCATGACAAGCTGGGGGAACACAGTCCCGATCTCCCTGGTAGAGCCTCGGGCTAGCGGGTAAAGGGAACCCTGGCTGGACGTACTTGTGTGCCCTGGATATACTGATGCATGAGCCAGAGGCAGCCCTTCCTCCGGACTCCAGGACAGTGGCTCTCAATGCTGGCTGCCCATTTGAGACCCCCGGGGGAACTTTAAAAAAGAGACCAGAGCCCGCCTCTTCCTGGGTCAATTACATCAGAAGGTCTGGGTTACACGTGGACAATCCAGACGGGTCTCCAGCTCCCCAAGTCATTCTATGTGCTTCCAGAATTCATCCGAGGGCCGTACTGTCCTGAAATTCCTGGCCAGTGAAACAAGGAGTCAGCTTTATTTGTTGGGGTACAAATGGTCTATGCTATGGGCTTAATTGAGTCCCACAAAAATTCACCTGCTAGCCGGGCGTGGTGGCGCAGGCTTGCAGTCCCAGCATTTGGGAGGCTGAGACCAGAGGATCCGGGTTCGTGGCCAGCCTCAGCTACCTAGTGAGGCACTCTGCAACTTAGTGAGACCCTGTTTCAAAATAAAGAATAAAAAATAGGGCTGGGGGTATAGCTCAGAGGTAGAATAGCTCAATCTCCAGAAAAAAAAATTTACCTGCTGACATCATTGCCCCCAGCAGGTGATTGTATTTGAAGGTACAGTCTTTAAATAGGAGATTAAATTAACATACAGTGATTATTGTGGGCTCTGATCCAGTATGACTATTGTCCTTATAAGAAGAGACGACTGGGGCACAGATACACACAGATATGACACAGTGAGAAGACAGCCATCTAGAAGTCAAGGACAGAAGCGGCAGAAGGAACCAACCCTGTCAACATCTTAATCTTGGACTTCTCATCTCTAGATCTGAGAAGAAAGTTAATTTCTGTTGTTTAAGCTATCCAGTCTATGGTACTTTGTTATGGAGCCTGAGCTGACTGATACAATCTGGTACCAAGGACTCTGATTGCTTACTTGGACCACCAATGGCAGAAGGCCAGAGGCGGGGCCAGGGAATCACTCCCATCACACAGTGAACTTGCTTTGAGGCGAGAGAACATTTGGGGACAAGGAAGGCCTTCCGGGCCGTCCCCGCTCTCCTTATCTTCCTCCTGCTTCTTGGTCTCCACTGCGTGCCAAAACCAGGGCAAGCCCAAATGTGTCAACACAAGGTCAAGACTACTTTTCCCAAAGCCAGGAGCTCTCTAGGAATTCTAGTGGGACTAGAACAACACTGCGGCCTTGCCTTTCCTTCCCTCGCTCCCCGCTGGAACTCATAAGCCTGTCATTTTGAGCTTCTTAGAGAAAGGAAAAAAAAAAAAAAAAAGCTGGGTGTGGTGGCACACACTTGTAATCCCAGTACTTGGGAGGCTGAGAAAGGAGGATCGTAGATTTGCGGCCAGCCTCAGCTACTTAGTGAGGCCCTCTGCAACTTAGTGAGACCCTGTCTCAAAATAAAGAATAAAATAGGACTGGGGGTATAGCTCGGAGGTAGAATGCCCCTGGGTTCCATCCCCAGTACCGCTACAACAAACAAACAAACAAACAAAAAACCGCAGATTCTTCCTCCAAACCAACAAGTTACTGAGGGGCTAAAGCAAACTAAGTCCAAGAGACGCAGTGAAGCCTGCCTTTCTTTCTTTTCTTTCTTTCTCTCCTTCTTCCTTCCTTCTGCACTGAGGATTGCACCCAGGGGCATTCTACCTCTGAGCCACACCCTCAGCTCTATTTCATTTTTTATTTTGAAACAAGGTCTTGCTAAGTTGCTAAGAGCCTCCTCGCTAAGTTGCTGAGGCTGGTTTTGAACCTGTGATCCTCCTGTCTCAGCCTCCCAAGTACTGGGATTATAAGCATGCACCACCACGCTGAAGCCCTATTCTTTAAGGCGAGGGCTTTTTATGGCTGGGAACCCAAAGGATCCCCCCCTCCCCATCCTGTCAGCTCTCTCCACCACACTTCAGCTCCTTGCCTGCCTTGTTCTCTGAACAAAGAGGACGATAAGCATACCATTATACTTCTATTTGCTTTCTTTAAAAAAAAAAAAAAAATAGAGTCAATGATCAATTTGGACATCTCAGGCCAAATCCTCAATTTAGGAATGCAGTCAAAAGAACAAAACTCTATCCCAAGGAGGAAAATGGATGAAAGCCAAGCACATTTGAGGATGGGCTTAAGGATCAGAGGCACTCATTTTGCATGCACTGCTCTTGCCCTCCCTGGGATCCGTTTCTTAATGCACTGATGATAGCCCTCTGGTGGCCACTGGCAGCTATTCAAAATCTTCAGAGACAGGAGTGTGGGGAGACTGTCCCAGCAGGCTTGGAGGTGATTAGCATGAGTCACGAGCATGGAGGGGGTGGAGGGGCCCATGGTGCAGGTTCAGCATTATGACAGATCTGATGCTGGAATCCCCCGGGCAAAATAATCAATGACCCAGGAAACCGACACCAGCTGACAGCTTCAGGCAAAGACTCTTGCAGAGAGGAGAAAGTTTGAAATAACTTTCCCAAACTGCACGGCTGGTCTCCCGGGAGGCCCTATATACTGTAGAGACTATGGCGAGGACCCCTGACATTCTGGCACTTTCTTTTACATGGATACAACATCGACCCTCTTCCTCCATGGGGCAGGGGGGTGGGGTCCTGAGTTCCCTGGAGCCTCCACTGGTTTTTGATGTTTCCCTTATTTAGAAAACAAGCTGGTGTCTGTATTGTCAAACATGCCTTCTGCTGTTGTAAGGCTCTGTGGGGGAGGGTCCGCTGTCTCTGTGTAAGCCTCTGTTCTCTGTCTATACACTCCGCCAAGTTCATAAAAAGGAACAGGACCTCCTATCCCCAGGAACACAGGCAGCAGGCTTTGAGGCCACAGGGAATTACAAGATCAGGATCCATCGCTTCAACCAACACATTCAGCTGGATCCTCAGACTGTCATTTTTGGCGGGAGTTTTTTTTTTTTTTTTTTGGCGGTACTGGGGATTGAACTCAGGGGCATTCTACCTCCGAGTTACACCCCCAGCCCTATTTTTTATTCTTTATTTTGAAACCGGGTCTCACTAAGTTGCGGAGTGCCTCACTAGGTAGCTGAGGCTGGCCGTGAACCCGGATCCTCCAGTCTCAGCCTCCCGAATGCTGGGATTACAAGCGTGCGCCACCACGCCCGGCAGACTGTCATTTTTGGAGCTGAGAATTTTCCTCCGTGTTATCGTCACATTGCTGGGGAGCCCCAAAGGTTCTTTAAGTTTCAAGACAAATTAGCCAACTTTGGAAGACTTCATCTCTCTTCTTGAAACTTTTCTAATGTTTCCCCAACCCCGCACTCGACAGAGTTGGGGTTTAAAATGAAACATGTCCTGGCTTTAGGAGGAACATGGTCCCCCCGCCACCCCCCAAAAGGCTGCCTGACACTTTCTCCCTAGTTTTCAGATCCCTAGAAAGCAATGTTGATCAGAGAAAGTGTGGGACCAGATCACAAACAGACCTGCCACCACCATCACCTGCTGCTGGCTCCTGGAGTTTGAAACCCTGGAATTGGGGGGGAAAGCAGACAGAAACACCTTTTTATCTTTCTTTTTTTTTTTTTTTTTCTTTTGCGGTACTGGGGATTGAACTCAGGGGCATTCTACCTCCAAGCTATACCCCAGCCCTATTTTTTATTCTTTATTTTGAAACAGGGTCTCACTAAGTTGCGGAGTGCCTCACTAGGTAGCTGAGGCTGGCTTCGAACCCGGATCCTCTGGTCTCAGCCTCCCAAATGCTGGGATTACAAGCGTGTGCCACCACACCGGGCTTTCTATCTTTCTTATTACATAGAAGAACCTGTATTGCAGCGAGCACCCATTTCCCTCAAGAATACAGCCTCCCTGTCTGAGAGCTCAAATTCACTAACTGTAGTTACATACACAATTCCAGGCTTGTGGGGTAACCTATAGACTGTTATAAGTATTGCAACTCCCTCCCGGCAGAAACTCTTAAGTGTCTATAATCTGTGAAAACAATCTAATGGCCACACTGAAATTTGCCTAAAGCAATATTTGTTCAGTTGCAATGATGTCACTGGGAAGGGGCTTGCCGGCTTTTCGTTCTTGCCTTTCAATATTCCGAGTGAGATGGTACTCAGCGCAGAACTGCTCCCTACAGCTTAAGTCAGCAAATACAAAGCTTATCAAGCAACCAGAAAAAGAAAAAAAAAAAAAAAGTTCTTACAGGGAGAAAGAAAGAAAGAAAAAAGTCAACAGCATTTGAAAACCCCAATGTCTTTCCCCAGCACATTTGCCACGGAGTTTTGATCCTCTGGGGCTTGATTTTAAGGGCCGTGGTCTGCTTGCCAAATAGGCAGATCTTGGCTTCCTTCGTCAGTCAGGAACACTGCCTTGATATTAAATATTCAACGCAAAGAACCTCTGACCTAAGGGCTCTCAGTTAACAATGACATTCTCTGTAAGTAAACCAGAAACCCAACTCAACTACTTCTGCTTTGCCAGTGTACTCTGCCATGTACTAGTCTATGCACAACCAAAGAGACTCCAGTTACCACGACTATGTTGCAAAAGACCCTGCATGGGGTGGGGGGTGGGGGGAGATGGGGACAGGGACTGGGCGGGGACGATGGTGATGGACAGGGTCTCTGCAAAACTGGGACTTGGCAGAACCCTGGAAAAGGGGGATTGTGGGGCTCAGAGCTGCTTCCTGGGCTGAGCTGGGGAACAGAGCTGACCTCTGGCTTTGCCAGATGGAGACCCAGGGCCACAGCGGTTTCAAGGACATGTGTCCCTTTAAGCAACTGTAGCGCTAATAGAAGCACGTGTTCCTAGAGCCATCCCCAACCTAAAAAGTACTTTCATTTGGGGGTCACACCATCTGCCTCCTCAGAACTAAGATCCTTCGCTGGAGGCTGGGTTTGAGCTCCCCCAAAGAAAAGCATTATCATTTACTCAGGAGGAGGAAGTCGTGTGGTTGGTGTGTGTGTGTAAGAGAGAGAGACTGGGATGAGGGGGGTGTCTGTCACCTTTGCAATGTCCCTGAGAGTTCTCTGTTCTGTGAGTTTCTCTCCATCCCTCGCTGCCTCCCCAGAACCCCTCCCTGCCTGCTGGCAAGCCTTCAGGTCCTGTGTCCCCTGGACTAATCTCCTTACACAGGCACCCGGGAGGCTGGCTGTGGCGCACCCTTACTATGTGGGTGGCAAAGTGCAGCTCCTTCCACCACAACACGTGTATCTCCCAGAGCTGGGCGCGGCAAGGAGCACAGATTAAGGAGCCTTCAGTGAAATAGCGGTTGTCAGGGTTGGGTCGCAGATGCGGGGAAAGTGACTAGGTCCACAGCAGGGGAGAAACTCTATAAACACATTCCGGGTCCTTCGGGGGAAAGGGAGCGCTCCCCAGCCGCCACCCCACACGCAACCACCTATACTGCCACGGGCTCCCACCAGGCAACAAAACTGGCTCAGAGCGCGCCTCCTCTTTAATCCAATCCGATGGCGTCCCTCGGGCGGCTGCCCCCTAGCCCAGGGTTTACCTGGGCGCGCCTGGGCGCCCGGGATGCACGGCGAGGGAGGGCGCTCTTACCGGAGAAGTCCGTGAGCGCCGCGATCTCTTTGGAGCACACCAGGACCGTGCAGTAGAAGAGGCGCAGGAGCTGCCCGGGCGGTTCTACCTGCCGGCGGAGGCCGGGATGCTGCGCGGGCTGGGGCGCGGGCGGCGGGCGCGCGGGTCCCGGCAGGAGCATGGTGCGCGGCGCGGCGGGGCGCGGGCCCGGGACGCGCGGGGAGATCGCAGACCGGAGGGCGACGTCACATGGCGGGGCGCGACGGTGGCCTGAGGCTCCGCAGCCCCCCAGCCGCTCCTGGCCCGGGCGGTCTGAGCCTCCAGCTCGCAGCAACCCTGCCCGGGATCCCGGGGAAAGGGGAGGGGGCGGAGAACTGGGGCGGGGCGAGGAGCCCCGGGAAGGATCCGCGTAGTTTCCCCGGGAGGAAATCTCCGCTGCCTCGGCGCGGGAGGAAGCGAGGGGGGGGCGTGGGGACCGCGGAGACCTCGCCCGCCGAGAGGCGACCCAGGCCGGTCTCTGGCGCGCAGACGGCCGCGCAGGGCGCCCCCAACACCGCTCCTGGGTCGGCGCAACTTGAGCACCTTCCACCCCGGGTCCCAGGCAGGGAGGCGGCCCGGCGCTCCTGGCCCGGCCTGCGCTGGCGAGGTGCCAGCCTCACCCCGGCTCGCGGAGCAGCGCGGCCGGTGCCCGTGACGCACTTTGCAGCCAGCGCTGTGCGTGCAGCCGGGACGCCCCCAACCGGAGTTGCGTGGAGACCACGGGAAGGCGGGGTCCTGGAGGCCGGGGGGTTGCCTCACGGCGGTCCCTAATCCACGTGCAGTCACCAAGCACGCACAGTAATCCCCATTTTACAGAGCAGGAGACTGAGCCCCAGTAACTTAAGTTCTTGGGGCAGGCTGGGGAGGTGGCGGGGGGTCTCCGAGCTGGTCAGACGGCTCCAGAGCCAGCTGCTTTGGGCTCTCACTTTAACATAGCTTCCTCGGCGTGCTGGTTGTCGGCCGCAATCGGGGATCTTACACCGGGCCGGAATAAAGAGCCGCTGAGTGCTAATAATCGGGCTTTGTTTTAAAATGGGCCACAGCATCTTTACGAACGTCTTGATTACGCTCGGCGTGACCCACGTTTGGAAGCGCAGCCCGTAGGCGAAGAGCTGGGGGAAGCTCAAGACTGGGGCGCAGGGGTGCGTGGCTGCGCGCCCTGGGGGCGGGGAGCGGGTACCTGGGGTCCTGAGACCCCGGCTCTCTGGAGCGCGCTAGGGCGTCCTGGCCGGGCGGCGCCGGCGGGAGGGAGGAGGGCCCCGGGGGCGGGCGCTAGGCACAAAGTGTTCCCGATCACGGCCGCAGGCCCTGCCAAGTTCACCGCGCGCCTGACGCGGAAATGCAGATAATGAGACTCGAGGGCGGGGCCGCGCGCTCTGCCCCCGCGGGCTCCAGCGCCAGGACGCCGGGGAGCGCGGCAGAGAAGCCTAGAAAAAGAAAACTCGGACGCGCTGATCTTCCTGCGGGAGGCGGGAGGGGGCACAGAGATCCCCCAGGGCGCTAGGCCGGCAAGTTAGGATTCCCAGCCCCTTCTTTCTTGAGGACCCGGAGGCAAATGCTAAAAACGTAAGGGTTTGCCGAGGAGGATCCTGTTTGTCAGACACAATTCTTTAAAAAAAAAAATTGAACTTAAATAAAAATCGGCGGGCGTGGTGGCACACGCCGGTAATCCCAGCTATTCCAGAGGCTGAGACGGGAGGATCTTAAGTTTGAGGCTAGCGTGGAAATTTTAGTAAGACCCTATCTCAGGATAAAACAATTTTAAAAGGTTGAGGGGTTCAATGGTAGAGCCCCTGGATTCCATCCCCAGTGGCCCCCCCCCTACATAAAAAAAACTCAAGTTTTTTTTTCAATAATCGTGGGTACTAACACACACTTCCTAGACTGGGGAAACTGAGGCTGGGAAGGTAGGCAAGGATGCTTCACATACAGGAGACATTAAAGTTTGCCCAAAATTCACAGATTCCCTCTTGTACTTTCTATCCTGTCCATTCGTTCATCCGTTTAGGTATGACTTGGGTCCCAGCTTGTGCCCAGTTCTGCTCTATTGGCTGGGCATACTGGCATGGGGAAAGAACCATGCTCCCTGGGGGCTAGGGGCTGGCAGCACCTTCCTGTGGGTCTGCAGTGGCTTCCGGATGCCACTGTGGGCACCTTAACTGAGACTGCATCCCCAGCCTTCCTTATCTGCAAAGTCCTCAGACTTTCGAGGAGTGAGTAAGTTGACACAGGTGGCGTGCATTAAACAGGACAGTCTGTGTACATCATTATTACAGCATGAGACAGAGATATTGAAAGGTTAATGCCAAGTGAACAGAGGTACACAAAAGAGAAGGGGCCACTGCAGCATCCGGGAGATGCTCGGAGGGAGGAAGATAGATGTCCAGGAAAATTCTAAGGCAAGATGGATGGGAACCACCGGAAGAACTGGCCAAGCAGGAGCTGGCAAAAGCTGGGTGTTTGGGGAGGGTGAACATTTTAGAAAAAAAGGACCAAGTGGAAAGGACCATGGCTCCGTAGAAGGATTGGGAGAAATCTAGGGTGGTTGGAGCAGAGGGAAAAGGCAGAGCAGAGTTGGGCAGAGATTCCGGCAGGCTGGAGCTCAGGGTCTGGGTGAGCACTTCTATCTTTCCCTGAGATTACTGCTTAATGGGTATCTTTATCTGAAGCTGGTAACACATTGTAAGCAGAGGACTGATGTGGTTGCACAGGTGTTGGTAAAAGACTTTGTTTTCTGGCACTGTTATATCTGAATCATTAATTGCTTTTAATAATTTCAAGTTTCCGTGCCGGGCTTGTAATCCCAGTATTTGAGGTCGAGACAGGAGGATCACAGGTTCGCGGCCAACCCAGTGAGGCCATCTGCAATTTAATGAGACCCTGTTTCCAAAAATGAATAAAATCGGTCTGGGGGTATAGCTCAGAGGTAGAATGCCCTGGGTTCCATACCCAGTGCCACACACACAAAAAAATTAATATATAAAAAAATTTTCTAGGAAAAAAAAAGGTTACTGTGGTTACATCTGGAGGTTTAGCTCTGTGGTAGAGCACTTACCTAGCGCGTGGGAGTCCCTGAGATCAACCCCCCAGTGCTGTCAAATAAATAAATAAGATTACTGTGGTTAGCCAGTCCTAGTGGCACACACCTGTATTCCTAGCACTTGGGTGGCTGACACAGGAAGATTGCAGGTTTGAGGCCAATATCAACAACTTAGTGAGACCCTGTTTCAAAATAAAAAATAATATTGGACTGGGGGTACAGTTCAGGGGTCAAATGCCCCTGGGTTCAATAATAATAATAATAATAATAATAATAATAATAATAATAATAAAGATGACTATGGTTGCTGAGGTGTCAAAGAAAGACCCAGGGAGAATATACCCTGAAGAATCTAAAGCAGGGGCTCATACAGACCCTTGTACACCAATATTCAGTGCAGCATTATTCACGGTACCCAAAAGTTAGAAGCAGCCCAAGCGTCCATCAGTGGATGAATGAGTCAACAAACTGTGGAGTGGTATTCAGCCATAAAAAAAAAAAAAAAAGAAGTGGAGTTCTGATGCTATGGCCCGCGTGAACCTTGAAGGCTTTCTGTGAAGAGAAATAACCCAGACACAAAACGACAGTGCATCAGAGCACTTGTATGAAACATTCAGAGTAGGCAAATTCATAGAGACAGAAGGTAGAATAGAGGTTACTAGGACCGGGTCTGAGGGAGAGAGTTATTACTCAATGAGCATTGGGTTTTTGTTTGGGGTGATTAAAAAAAAAAGTTCCGGAAATAGATTGTGATGGCTGCACATTTGGAATGTAATTACGGCCACTGAATTATATAATTAAAAATGGTTAAAATGACAAATTTATGTTATAGAAATTAATCACAACTTTTAAAAGTAACGTAATAACAAAAAATCACTGAATGAGATATTTTATTTATTTATTTATTTATTTATTTATTTTTTTGCAGTGCTGGGGATGGAACCCAGGGGCATTCTACCTTTGAGCTACACCCCCAGTCCTATTTTTTATTCTTTATTTTGAAACAGGGTCTCACTAAGTTGCTGAGGGCCTCACTAAGCTGCTGAGACTGGTCTTGAACCTGCGATCCTCCCGTCTCAGCTTCCCAAGTGCTGGGATTATAGGTGTGTACTACCACATCCTGCCTAATTGGACATTTTAAATGGGTTAGTTGTATGTTGTGCGAAATACTTTTTTTTTTGTTTTTTGTTTTTGCGGTACTAGGGATTGAACTCAGGGGCGTTCTACCTCCGAGCTACACTGTCGGGGGCCTAGCCTGGCCAGCTGGACCTTGCCTCTAGATGGCGCCTGGTAAAGTGCCAGAAGCAGCTACAGGTGGGCTGTGCCA
Source organism: Graphiurus murinus (assembly GCA_004027655.1). Classification (NCBI taxonomy): domain Eukaryota; kingdom Metazoa; phylum Chordata; class Mammalia; order Rodentia; family Gliridae; genus Graphiurus; species Graphiurus murinus. The sequence goes on from PVLC010014897.1 coordinate 24,023, forward strand.
CGCCAGAGTGCATGCACCAGCACACCCGACTCGTGGCCGGCCAGGTGAGAGCTGTACGAGACACCTCGTGGCTTAGGCCCGGTGCAGCTATAAAAGCCTCCACCTCTCGCATAGAAGGAAGCACGGCTAATAGAGAGCGGACGGCTAATAGAGAGAGCACGGCTAAGAGAGTGTGCTGCTGGGGAAAGGCTGGTTGGGAAGTTGCTGGGAGAAGTTCTGGGAGGAATTGGTTGGGAAGAAGAAGCGGTTGC